>CACRXP010000107.1:114468-146175 GCA_902702965.1 Spirometra erinaceieuropaei | reverse complement strand
AATAAGTAAACAGTACAATTTCTCTGGGCATGGGCTAAACAGGAAAAAGGTCATTCCCACCACTAACACCTAAACACGAAGTAGCTAGTTAAGTTGACTCTTAAGTAACACTATTTTATAGGAAACTTGATAGTTTCATTTATAATCAAGATTCCAAAAATCATTTCTGAAGATATTTTCGACAGCAAGCAGACATTCTCAATAACTTCTTACAACGAGGACGTTTAAATTCTTCGGAATTGGAAGGTTAACGGAAAACGTTTAGAGGTCATAATGCAGAAGGGCAACTTTAAGTAATGATTCAACTGAAACAACGCTTAGGCAGCAGTCCAACTGAATATGGATTTGAAATTAGGAGTTTTTAAGTAAGTTCTCCAAGACACAGGCCAGATATTAGTCAAATTGGTGTCGTTCGCTGAATGTCTTGCTGCAGTGACACCCGATAACTGCACACCACTCATGACGGCGATAAGAGCTTTTCGAGACAACAGCCAGTGATTTTTATTCACCAGTTCTGCGAGGATAAGCCCGCCGTTGTTTCTACCCCTTGCTTCCAGCACTATCGCGCAAAATACGGACTAGCTTTGTGCATTCGGTGCTGACAGGCCTGAAATTTGTACATCAAGCTGTAAGTTATCTGAAAGGTAGGATTCAGATATTTGGTAAAATGCACTTGACAGTAGAATGAAGTTGTAACGGTTTGAACCGTCAAAAAGAATGCGCAACAAAGGGGCTTTAATAAATATAGGATAAATTAGGACAGTTTATAAAAGCTTAATTCTCACTGTAAACCAAAACTTGTATTTTAACAGCTGCCCAAACTGACTGAACTCCATTCCTATCGCTAAAGCCACGGTGAACCTTTCGACTCCCGTGCACAAATAAACAGTCACTTAAGACTTCCAAAAGTAAGGTTCAAATGTGATATGATAGACCTTCATATCACACTCGATTTTGTGATTGGCCTCGCAAATGCAATTGCGGTTCTAATACTAGACAGAATGGTCAATATTTTTACTGACAGAAGAAGAATGAGGAGCCGGACCGTCTACAACTTTTGGATTTGGATAAAGTCAGTCAGCCGCAACATTATTACAGGCCAGAGGCTCTGGTGTATCAGCCACAGATGATCTTTTTAGGCAGGAATTGAAAGTTGAGGTGGGTTGAGTACTCATTCTCTCTTAACTGTGATAGGAATTGTCTGCAAACGGACTTCACCAAACTTGCCGGGTCTGACTGATGTTGACATTTTCATTAAAACCCTTCGGACGTATTGTAACCGAAGTTCCACACACAGAAGATGTCCGATGTCATAAAATGTTAGCCGAAATTCTGGAATGTGTCTACCATTGGAAAATATTACATCGCACAGCATTACCACCAAACATTTCATAAGATAGCACATCCATTGTACTACCAAATAAATTGAAACCTCAGAGATATGTCATAGCAACGACGTACACAAATATTTTCCCGTGAAACGGAAATCATTTGTTTTTTTACACACTCCCTGACCATTATTTCCTATGCCACTGCACACACACACCCAGTCTCAGTCGCACATTTTAATGCAATTCGCAGTTAATTCGCTATTTCGTCCGCACCTCGGCTTCAGGTTATTTTGCGAGCTTGCGTGAAGTGGTGTTAGCTACCGTCTGATACGCACTGGGGTCAAGACCACAACACCTCAGTAGTTCTTCCCCTTGGCCTTATGGATGCAAAGAGTAAAAGGAGGAAACTGATTCCTCAACAAATGTGCTTCATGCATTTCAAGGATAACGAATGTATTCGTCACAGCAAGACTCCTGAACGCTGGACAGTTTCAAAAGCTTAGTCTATACTCCTTCTCCCATAACTCCAGGCCATGATGACGCATGCGCAGGTCTGTAAGTTTTTCCATCGAAAATAAAGTAATTTTTCGAAAAATCCTCCAAACAATCACAAACGGGGTGTCCCATTGTCTTTCCTAGATATTTCCGATGGATTCGAAAGAAGAATGCAAAAAGCCCGTAGCAGGACAAGGGTAGTATGATCTTGTTCAACTCCCGTCCTATACTACCGAGCGTCTGCACGAATTTTCTTGAAGGGCTGACCATTGTGACCTGTTCTGTAGTTATTAGCGTTCTAAATTGAGGTTCTTATTCCTCACACCGGTAAGTGAAGCGCGCTGGGCCCGAGAGAAATATTCTTTGCGCCCAATACTGTGGCCTCAGGGCCACGTAAGAACCACTTTCCGAGATATTGCCGACCGTTGACGGCTAGGATCTTCATATTACAATACGAGTAGGATTGGACTCTAACATGGCACCAAACAGTTAGTCCTTCAACAAACCTACCAACTACCTATGTAACTGGCCAGTCATCTCCACAGTCATGGCCATAAGGGACCTTTGACCTATTGTGTCGCACGCTGCAGTGGACTTGGCGTTCTCCTTCTTCCTGAATCTCGACACTTTTTCATGCAGTGCAATCATCTGCTTTCCCCGGTGCTCTGGTAGACCAAGCATAATGTCAATTTTGATTTCTCATCTAACCTGGCTTACCAGGTCATGTTCAACCGCGGACAATCAAAGTTAGCCGTGTATGATTAGGCCTCTTTTGCATTTAATTCAATAAGCCGTCATCTGATATATTGTCAGGCAAATTACGGAAACGGAATAAAACTATGCAGACGCATGCTGAGCTTTAACCAATGTACTTTGTTAAAAGGATGACTTGTACTCTGTGGTTAACTTTTAATTTGTAAATATTTAATCGCATTATCAAAAGCCGACCGATGCTCTAAGAAAACGCCCTTTCAAACTTAAGACAGCTCAGGGAGCTAGGCAGAAAGGAGGGAAGCAATTTTCCGAATATTCTTTCTTTAGATAACATAGAATATGTTAAAAAGGAGACCCAGGATGTATTTTTCAATTACTGAAGGTCATTGCAACATTCATGGTCTTATTCGTTATATAAAAACAAATCATTGCAATAGCGAAGGACCTCTGCGAGGAGTGGGCGGTCATACACTCTCAGGCGCTGTCTCTCAAGTTCAAAATATTTTTCGTTATCAGAAGCATTGTTCAAATTCCTGGATAAGATCATACAGGACAAACGTTGGCAACGTTGAATTTTTGATGTAATCCTTTTATTTTTTGCATCTTAGGACTCTTCCTATGTTCTACGATTAATTTCGAAAGCCATTTTTGCATGCGAATAAAAGGGGGTCTTGCATGTGTTTATAGCGAGTTTTCGATCTTGGTATTTGAGATTCGTGGGAATGTCGGTTTCGGATGGAACGTGTGCGGATCCCAATAGTGGACACCGTCTTCAATGATCTGCAGCACTTTTTCTTCGTTAAAAAGTTGTGTGTGCGCCGGTAATGGAGCAACTTTTAGCGAGTGATGACGAAAAAGCGAACTTAATGGTTTAACCATCTCTCGGTGAGATTTGAGGAAAAGATATCACAGTGAACGTAGGGATAATAAAGAACCTAATTTCGTTGAAATAACTGCAGATGAAGGGGAAGGCACCCGATTGACTTTCAGCATGAACGTATTTCTTTTACTCTTTTCTGTGCTTACGCTGACAATATTCTATGTTGAAAACAAGTCGGAATCCGAAATCCTGTTTTAAGATGAAGTACACCATTAGAGCCTACTTGACCGCTAATTGTGATGCTTGTGAAGTGGAAACAGCCAACATCGTCTGCCCTCTATTCACAAGTCTGTAGTTAGCACGGTGTATTATTTTGTAGTCCGTAGCGCTCGTCTCCTACAATGCAACTGCCATGGGAGCTAAAGGTCACTTTTGCGTGTCTTATACCTCTTTTTATCTGGCTACGCAAATACAAAGATAACTGGAAAACCCAGTGCTAGCGACTTTTCTGGAGACCAGTAAGCATGGTATGCAAAAGTCTAACGGACTTTTGGAACACTGTTTTATTCTCTCCTTTGACCGCGGTGTATCCTTTTGTCATTGGATGGTCCCTGGAAGGCATAAAGCTTTTCAATATACTTAAGCACTAAAGAACACAGCGCGCGCGTTTCCGTATTATTTGGTACCATGTTCGAAAATCCGCATGTCCAGAATTGAATGTTACAGCACATAGGAAAGCGATTAAAGTTGGTTGCATTACATTTTGTAATAAACTGGGTAATTTCGGTTACCCCATACGCGTTCCACCGAAGCAGCGGCTTATTTTTCATCTGGGTCAAGACGTGTGTAAAACTACAAAAAAGCCATTGTCATCTTCAAGTATGCAGGATGTCAGGAAAGTCGCGCGATTTGTTAAGAAGTAGTGTCGTGCGTGCGAACTGGCACGCTCTTGTATAGAATCATCCGTCAGCGATGGTGAATTTTGATGGCTAACAAAACACTTGGGCACACTGGAGCGCATGGATATACTGATAAAAACTTCGTTTCCGTTGTTGACTAGTTCCCTGTGTGAATGCATTGATGAAAGCAAACTGAAACACTAGGTTGTAGTTAATTTTCAGTCAAGTATACATTAAAAACCCCGAGAAATCCGATCATTTTCTCTAAGGCATTGGAGTGCTGCACATGTGAATCGGTGTAGTTTCTTCCTTCTACAATTTTTTAAAGACGAGATCGTTTAAATAGTTGAATTATAACACCTACCTTAAGTCGTATGGACGTATGATAAAAGGAGGCCCTGCTATCTAACGGCATATGGCTCAGGGTCATTTGTCTCCAAGAACTTTGATGACTTATCATCAGTTATACTAACGTAGAGGGCTTGCCTATTGACTTTCTGAAGCAATACTGCAAAAGATGACTACTCTGAATATACTTTCGGCCTGACCGCTAATGCAGAAAGATCTTTTAGGGAATTGGCGAAAACGAGTTCTCATTCTAGATAAAAGTAAGTGCTTGGAACATTTTATTATAGAGCCTCAGACGTTTAACCGTACTCCATCAAAAAGTCAAAATTTGGCTAAATATAGGGAGAGTGGTCCTTGCAATTTATGGATGCGTGTTGGCCGGTGATAGACATGGACCTTCTGTAGTCCTTCCGCCACTGACCCAACATATTAGGAGTCGGAAGTTGAAGTTTTTGTTGCTGGTCTTAAGAGGGTACATCAAACAGAGTCACTACTTAGTTTATTAAATTAAAATCCACTTTCCTAGTCCCGGTTTCACTAGGGTGGTTGGGTTTAGCATGGTACCAAAACTTCAGTTTTGATTTAAAAGCGTTTTCACAAAACTCTTCAAACGCAGTGGATAGTGAAATATGGCAAACAAGTGCGATAGCAGCATATCCACAAGGACTTACAATGTTCTAACACCCAAAAATGTCATGTATGAAACATTTCACAAAATTCATTTAATCTCACATTTTCATGACCCTTGGTCTTCAGACGTCCAAATATGCCTTACAGGCAAAATGAACTTCTTTTTATGATAAGCGGTAGGCTCTTATAGTGTTGTGACCTCTGATTAGTCTTTTTTGGGAGCGAAATGCCAAATAATATATTTTTTAGCAAGAACCCGTGTCTTTAACTTGTGCCTGACGGGTAAATTGTGACCGAACGTTGGCACTACACGTTGATGTCGGGCGAATACACGATCAGCATTTAGACAAAAATATGGATTTTGCAAAGGCAGTAGTGTTACTTGGCTTTTTTAACTGACCATGTTACACCTTGATATCCTCATGTATGCGCCTGTCCCATCAAGTGAAAAGTATATAAGTCTGCATAAGAAATATAAATTTTCTAAACTACAGCATATCGTAATTTATTCACTGTAACACTATGCACTATCTACGGATGTCTAGCTTTAACATTACAATAGTTTCTGGACGTTCTTTTAGTGAAAGCCTGCAACTTCCCCCTCATAATTTCAGCGACCATGGATTCTCTTTCAGGAGACTTTTATCAGCTTTATTCACTTCAGTACCTACCACTGCTAAGGCATTGATTTTTGAAAGACAAACCTACGGTACCTTTATGTACGTCCCTATAGCTTTTTTGTTAAAAGCATAGTCGAAAACTACTTACTGAACAACAGTTACTGTAGAAAACATTTATTTGTCTCCCAAGGGGATTTGCAAGATCCAGTTTACATATGAGGCCCATGAACTGCAGACAGTTCCAGTGACTTCTTCCTAAAAGTGCACTCGTCGATAGAGAAACCAAAGCCTCCTTTCGGCTTCTGAATGAATCTGCCACACCATAAAAAGCGGTTCTCTTCGAACCTAAACAATGAATCTATCGGAAAAGCTGACAAATTTACACTTGGTTGTTCGATTAGGACCAAAGTAAACTGGCTAAGATTAAAGTGCGAGTCTGCCGCACAGGGCTCCTTGGTTCGAGGTCGCAGGTTTTTGTAAGGACAGAGTTGTGACCAGTAAAACCAGCAAACTTATTCGCTTGAAAATCTATGCTGTGCCGGTTGAAAATTACAATCAGTGCACACCTAACTAATTAGCATTACAAAGTACCTAAGCCCCATCCTCTGTTAGTGGCGACTGCAAACTGCAAACTTTTTATTAGATTGTAACAAGAACAAGAGAACGTCATCAGTCTATTACTGACAAGAACAATTCTTTTCTGTGCTACAGAGTTTTTTATAAAACAAATACGATCCCTTTTCCAGTCAGTTTGCAGTCAACTTCAAATAAGCGAATCGAGCCTACCTAGAGTTCCTGCATCTAGTCACCTCTGCTCTTCGACAGGGACCGGAGCTGTCAGCTGACTCAGCGGGCTACCCGGGCTCTCCTACCCCTTTCTTCCTCTAGCATGAGGGGCCGTGTATAAGGCATTCTCAAACTCTGATAAGCCTAGATAGTCTGACTCACACAGCTGAGACTCTCGGAACCACCAGCGACCTCGCCCGAGCTGCTGTGGCAGCTGCGTTGAGCTATCTGCAAGGCGAATGAGTAAGACCAGTTGAGGGTGGGTGACACACAGAAAGACACAGGCAGTTTCTAATCTCCGCAGCACTATCTCGATTTCGGCGAAAAGTGTCTTCATCTGGCCGTTCTTCGACTGCTGACTCCTGTCGGGGTTGACAGGGCCGCTGCAAAGTGAAACAAAGAACTTCCCATTCACCTTTTACCCCCTTCCCTCGCCCACCACGATTTCTCCCTGGCCCCCTCCCCTCGTTCACAGGTTTCAGCCTCCCACTACCACCACCCCCGACGCACCAGCTTTTGATGGCGAGGACTTGGAAATGGAAGGTGCAAGCGCAGACATTCGCACACACTTCTGACAATAAACCCGGTTAGACAAAGCGTCAGTCTCGGGAACAGAAAGACAACGGATGGCGGGCTGTGGGGAAGGACGGAGACAATAAAAGTTATTTGCTGTAGCACGAAAACAGTCCTGCTCATTTGGCGACATCGAACATCCTCCCTGTCCATCGCAATTAAGTGTAATACTTGCAGATGTGGACCGCCGCCCGGAGCACGAAGGATAATTTGGAGTTAAGCATGAAAGAAAGGCCTTTCCCTCTGACACAGTAACAGAAATGACTATTTCTTCTGAACTGGGTCAGTTGACATGGCCGTACATACCACTGACCACTTGGCTCCTCGGGTATGCGACCTCAATCACTTCATAAGGTCCTTGTTAATGGCCAGTTATGACTTTATTGTAGGAACGTGGAACTGTTAAAATGGGTCTGTGTCCTCTTCGACCTTCCATAAGAAAGATGCATTATAAGACACAGGTTTAACTCAAATAGTCCAGTCGTAATTTGTTTATTTTTTGAAGTATTTTGCGGCTATCTGTTCGCTCTTGCCGTTATTTTTCATATGCAGTGACCTGTAATCATCGGACGCTAATAACTTCTCACTTCTTATGAGTGCGTGTCCGTTCAAAATGTACCTGGTTGACTGCGTTTCCTTCATAACATAATTTTGCTGAACTTATATTTGCATCGTCCCCTTCTAGTTGAGATCCTCAGAGAAACATTCAATGGCTCCCCCCCCCAAAAAAAAAACGTTTACCGTGATTGCATTCTTAAAATCTAGAGGAACTTTGTGTTTTCATGAAATCCCACTGTGTCCTTTGCTCTCCCCCGCAAATTTCGTCTGTGCGTCCTCCTGCTACCCTCCTCGCAGTTTTTGTTTCCATAAACCTCAGTCGTAATTTTAGACTCATGTCAAACACCTTTTTCTTTCTTATAAAAATGATTACTGATGCGGCTGTCGAAAATGGGATTCTCTACCGACATTGTCTTCCCTATCGCGACTTTAATTCCATTTCCAGGCGACTGAACCTCAGACGTTAGCTCATTAGGATCATTATTTAGAAAAATTACCCCGAACTTGTCATCAGACATATGGACAGAAAAAATACCCGGTGACCACAAGATAGCCAGGAAGGATTCCGAGGGACAGTAAAAGCTTCTGTTTATGTTGGCGCATTAAAAAAAGCTTATCCTGAGATGCAAGTCAAGAATCAATTTTTTGCTAAAACGAAACGTGAATTTACTAACCGAGAGGAAGGAGGGATTTCAAAGTCCTTATTTTATTTGCTCATTTTTGTAACCCAAAATAGTTCTAACTACTTTTTGGAACGAACAGGCTTTTGTTCTGCGTCTAGTAACTAGGTACTGAGTGAGTGAAACTTTAGAAAAAGTATTTAAGAAGTTGCCTACAAGTCTTTGTGATTGTGTTTACATCTTCCTGAGGAGAAAAGATAGCGCTTGTTTTAAGTTGATATCGAAGTCCTAAATGAACTCCCGACCAAACGTTAGTTAATGTCGCCGAGGAGTTCTGTGAAAAACCGCAAATCCTCTTTGGACCTCCCAGCGAAACAGTATTACCGGCACGGAAATGGCAACGGAGAAGGTGTTTATGACTCATTGGAGTCCGCCTTTGAAATTCCGCCCTCTCTCTCTCTCTCTCTCTCTCTCTCTCTCTCTCAAGAAAGGTTATCTGTCAGCCTAATGACTCGCCCCCTACCCCTAAAATTTCGGTTCCGGCATTCTTTCGTGGCGAATCGCCGATGTTTCCCCCATGCGAATACTGACATCTTAGCTGAGGTTTCTCCGAAGGTCTGTGAAATAAACTTCTGCAGTACTTCAGTCCCTGCAATTTCTGGCGACCGGCATCCTACAGCTTACCACCTGCTTTAAGTGCAAAGTTGATTGCGGTCTGCTTCGTTATCCTCGAATGCCTTTCAATAATCACTTCCCTTTCAACAATCTCCATATATCCGAGGGGAGGTGCTGTTTGAAAAATTTGAAGCATTTTTTCCCCGGTATGAATTGAAAACAAGCATGTACAGCAGAATTTATTGGGGCCAACAAATTTCGTGACGGCTTTTAAACTGCAACCCGTCTCTGCATAACATAGGTAACGAATGAAAGCGCAACAGCAGTGTGAATTTGTACAGAATGGCAGGGCATAGGAGCAAGGTCAAAGTTCAAAATAATCAATAATCAGATAAGACGTCCACATAAGCATCAAAAAGGAAAAAGGGGAGACGAATGTTAACAACAAATCACAGTCAGGGGAAATTAGAGGCGCGCGATTACCAGGGCAATTGCAGATTGATCACGTGATCTAACTGCTTGCACAGGTCTGGTTTCTCCCTCCGTATGTTGGCTGCTTCTAAATAACGCAAGGTTCGAGTTGTACGTGCTCGGACAAGTATTCGAAAGGATGCTTTAGGTTCGACAACATGACCGCTATCTAACAGGTGTTTCGTTATAGACGAACGGGGGGTTCTATTTTCCTGTTTGAAAAGCCAATTAGGCAAATGCTCAGCGGCCCTGGTTGCCAATCGCCTTTGCGTTCGCCCAATGTACTTGCATCCGCAAGTGCATGTGAATTCACACACACACAATTGGGGATGGCGTGCATTGGCAAGGCATCCTTTGCCAGGTTAATTGGAAGGCTTTTTGTGGAACTGATAAAGATAAGCTCTGCTGCGTTGTACGTTCTTTCTATAGTGCAACGCAAGCGTCGCTTGATTGTGTTTGAGACGTTGTCACCCTTAGAAGGTAGACATATTATAACGGGCTTCTTCGGACCGGACTGTTCCGTCAACTTTGGCCGTAAATGGTTGCTGTACTTCTGAATGAAGCGTGCAGGATAACCACGATTAAGTAAGGCTTCTTTGATACGGGCAGTTTCTGTATCTATGGTCTCCCTGGAGCAAATATTTCTCGCTCTTTGAAAAAGAGTATGTACTAGATTACGTTTCCATTGTATTGGCGCAAAGCTTTTAAAATGTAGGTATTGCCCTTTCCATGTAGTCTTGTGGAAGACGGAGCGTCTTATTGAACCATCATCCTCTCTAAACATGAGGACGTCCAGGAAGGGTAACTTGTTAAACTGCTCCATTTCCATCGTAAATTTGATTTTAGGATGCAGATTATTCATCAGGCAAAGTAGGTCGGAGGCGTCCAGGCAACCAGGGCCGCTGAGCATTTGCCTAATTGGCTTTTCAAACAGGAAAATAGAACCCCCCGTTCGTCTATAACGAAACACCTGTTAGATAGCGAAATTTATGGGCCCCAATAAATTCTGCTGTACACGCTTGTTTTCAATCTCCATATAAACAATAGTTAGGGTGGTCTTTTCTGGCTTCAAATAATAAAAGTCCAAAAACGGTATTATGACAATACTATTTTGGTATTTTGCACTTCAAAGGCGTAACAGTGTTTTATTCTTTTTGTACATTTTCTCAGATTATTAATGCTACAAACTTCATACAAAAATTCAAGCCAAAAACGTTAAGTTTATTCTTGACTGAAATTCGGCAACAGGATGCCAATACATGTAGCCACTTATGTCAAAAGGCAAAATCACAAAGTCGGCGACAATTTTGCAAGGAATTAAATGGGTCGGAGATAGTTTTTAATAAAGCACAACCCGCGTTTAGATAATTTATATCACTACCCTACTTATACCGTTGACCCTCCGTTGAGTTGCTTTGTGTTTTATGTTAAGAGGGAGCAACGGATTTAGAAGGTACCTTTACAGTCTACCGGTTGTGGCCACAGTTGTGTTGGACTTCCATCTCAACATTACAGCCGATAAGGGGGGTCCTCATGGTTTTTCCACCATCCATGTGGTCTGCTTGGTCAGCAGTTCTTTTTTGTTACTGCAGCTGGCAATGATGCTGACAAAAGTTTTGTTCTTTGTATGCCTGTTGGCGTTCCTCATTCACCGCCGACAACCGTGTGGAATGGCATCCTGACACCGCCTAGCGAGCCTCTGCTGATTTTGTAGTCTTCCTAGCCTAATCGCGGTTAATACCGCCTGCGTCGATGTGGCGGTCTCGGAGGGGAGGGGGAGGGGGAATGGATGATGGGGGTGAATGAGTCAGTTATGTTGCTGTCGGCTGCTTCCATCCGTTGTTTTCTCTTAAATTCTATGCCAGTTGACAGGTCCTGTAAAATACCGCCAGGGCTAATGGGGCACACGGATGTTGAGAGGCAAGATTTGATTTGATAAATCTGCTCCTCTAATAAGCTTGGAAGGTCCTGCGTTAATCAGAAATGCTAGAGTAAAAGAGATGTAGCCACGAGGGTGGATGCCACAGTTCAGTGAAGGAACTGGTGCCAGTGTTCTCGCTTGCAGCACAATTCCTGCGTAGTAATGCACTTACCCTAAACAAATTCTGCCTCCGTTACCTAATTTATGTGCTATATATTTCGGTGGCCTGGCGAAGTGAACGGTTATGATAGGCAAATATCAGGACTGCCCACTAAATAGTTTGTGGTGAACAAATAAGTTGTGCGCTTCCGTCATGTTTGGGAATCTGTCGACGCCCATCTCAAGTCCACTGAGGACAGCGACACGTGTAGTGCCAGTCTACCTATTACGTCACGACAGTGAGTTACTTCACATGTCGCTTCTTGCAGAGGTGGCTGAAAGGCGTGAAGGACATGAGGGCACATTTGAACTTAGTCGCTTTTCAAAATATGGAGATACCTTATCGCTGGAGGAACTATAATGATGATTATTGGCATAGGTTGGCTGAAGGAAATTGGCAGAACACTACTGTCAACTTTCTAATCCCCTCAGAAATTAATCAATAGCTTGAAGTAAAACAATCGAAATTAAGTTTTCAGGCTCATTCCGAAAGTTGCTATGAATACCATGCGATTATCCCGTTTAAACGAAAGATGGATTTCGGCTAAAATATTCGCATCAGCTTTCGGATTCAGCCCATGATTTTGACCGATGTACTCCAAGGTTGCGATTTATCTCTGAGGAGTTTAAGAAGCTGACATTACGGAACTGGGGCATCTACCAGAAAGCACAAAAAACTCTGGGAGGCAGGTGCACTGATGAGCCCAACCCCTCGTAGGTGTGTCATGTATCGGCGGAATATCGACGAAACGCCTGTCTGGACATTTGGCTAGCACTTGTGCTGCCAGTAAGGCAAATCATGCAACACTTGCACACAGGGTTTTATTTGATTAACAATAAAAGAAGTCCTGCAAGTAAGAGCAATGTCGAAACTGTATAGTACGTTGTGTCATGCATAAGTGACAAGCCCCCGTCACAGAAGAAATGCCCAACAAACTCTTGCATCATGACTCCCAGAGCACCGTCATCGATAAACAGATGAGATAATGAAGTAGCCTTCAAGTAGGCTGAATAACTGGGAATCGGTTGACCAGAAGTAGAGTGAATGCAGGTGATTTTAACGACTTCCAAGTCAAAGTACATCTAGTAATTCGTGATTCATGTTTCAGACGTTTACTTCGCTGGAATTTTTGCATAACACCAAAAAACCGGAACCCTTTTGAAATTAACGAAAAAACTTTCCAGATGGGCCAAATGCAAGTCATATGCGAAAGCACATCATGACGGTAAGCATTTGATAAAAATATACACGGGATTTCCTATGATATTTCTGATGGCAATAGTGGGCTGTAAATAGGCTCGTGACTGCATTTTTGATGACAGACGCCTGGGCAAGTACAAAGGATCGGACAAATAAAAAAGTGTCTTCGGGACTCAATCCGTCAGATTGTGTGAATGAAGCAATGGCCAGAACTCGAATTTCGTCTCCTTTGTGAGTTCACTATAACCTAGGCTTGTGTATGAACTGAACGTGGCAATCTGGAGCAAACTAAATAATCCGCTGGGTAAATTTTAAACGCATGCTGAGTTCAAACAGCAACGCAACCTTACCCCAGCTGTCTATCTCGTTAACGGAGTGGCAAAACGTGAAGGTTGGGTTTTGGAGACTTGGTGAGCAGAAATAGTTTCTTACAAGTTAACTTGGTTCACAAAGCGCCTCAAGAACATTTCGGCTAGGATTAGCTTTATGGTCAAAGTAATAAATGTCTACAAGGTTTGGTGGGGTTTATTGTTGTGGGTTAGCTCAGAAATATCTTTCCCTGCCTAATCTCATATTTGATGCTTTTAAATGTTCTTGTTGGCAATTCTAACGATGACTCAGGCTCACGGAATTTCAATGCCAAGAAGAAGTTGTTTGCCAGAGTGCAAGTGTAGGAAAGTTGTGATCCAAAAACAATTTTTCTCTCATGACGGCTGTTACTGAAAGTAAGGTTGCTGTGCCACATTTGTATTGAATATATAACAGGTAAATGCTGCACTTGGTGACCTGTGGAGGAAAAGGCAAATTTTTCATGCCAAATGACAGTTTGCAAAAAGTAATAGATAGTTTTTGATGAGAATCGTTTATCTTAATGTCAAAAAGAAACTGGAACTAAAAATAATGATTTTGTGAAGAGCATCCTAGTAATGAAAGAGAGTGCTTTTATTCTGAACAACGCAAGCTGTTTAGCAAAAAAGACGTTCCGTGCACCCTAGTCCAAAGAAAAATGCATTAGAACAGGACAAGAAGAGCAAAAACCTAAAGTTTCAGTATGTCGGTAAGCTGACATGTTAATAACCAGGCGACAATTAGAATGTCTAACTGTAGCCTGCCGCTGTTCGACAAAAGACGAAAATCACGCCAAACTGGACTATTCGACTTTACATTTATTAAATATGATCCATAGTTTTGAATATCTAATTGATGAATACCAAACAATCGTCAAACATCGCACGCTTTAGTATGATGTCGAAAAACAAAACGAAACCGACGAAAGGTAGTGCAAGGAATGACGCTTAACAGTACAGAGGTACCTCATAATAAGGCGGAAAAAATTAAGGAAAAGAAGATAGGATACGAAAACAAATTTAGAAATCTCAAACGATCGGAGTGTTATCCTATAAATGCGACAAAGCAAAAAAATGAATAAACCACGTGCATGTTCATATACTGTTCAATGTGAAATCACCTTGAAGACTAGGCAAGACATTACGAGACAGGCTAAAATAAAGGTAACGAAAGGACCATACCGAATTTGAAAGGAGAAGAAACAACCCAAGAAAATAGGTGAAGTCAGATTATACGGAATTGGCTCTCGATTTAGTTAATAGGAGACCATTCTCTGATGACCAATCTGCAACTTACCGGAGCTTCTCCTTGTGAAGTTAGAATTCCACACTTTTCTGGCTAGGAGACAGGCACACCACAATAAACAGTACCTAATTTGTGAAGAGATGCTGGGTGAGTTCAGGTCATTTGCATAAAACTAAAGGAAGTGAGAAAACCGCAGGGTAAACAAAACATGTTTACTTTGTCAGGTGAAGCGCAGTCCGACACTTTTTCCGAACAGAACATATGGAGTTTGAAAGGAGGAATATGTTAGCAGTCAGGAAAAAGCCACCTGAGAAAGTTGTATCCAGATGTTTTCGTAAGCAGAAGTTTGTGTGGGGCTTTGGAGAAAACCAGACGGAAGACCAGTAATGTTCAACAGCTGTTGTCCGGGTCTCTGAGAGCGTCGGAAGAGGTTAACTGTCAGATCAACAGTGTCCACGCTGTAGGGTTTGACTCATATGAAAATTGTGGAGTTTCAGTGAAACCAGGGCAAATGTCAAAACTGGATTCAGGGCGTCTCGTTCAACAATTTTCAGGAGAGCTTGGGAAAAATCAGGGGAACAGAAGGTTTCCAACAAGCGCTATAAGGCCGTCTGCGAGTGGGGAAGAATTGTAGCATTAAGTGTCAAGTATATGCAATTTGGCTAAAGTCAGACATGTACAGCCTACGCAGAACAGAACTTACGAAGAAATGAAAAAATTGCAGTTAGCACAACCAGCGTCGGCTGCCCAGACATTAAGAAGACTCACCTTAATTGTGTACTTCGACAGTGTAGCCAAGATGATCACTGATAAGAGCATCAATAAGAAAGTTGAACTCACTTAATGAATACATAATAGATTGACTCAATTCTTTTAAGTTATCGTTGATGTTGACCAAGGAGACTTGTTGGCCTTTTTGGATTTTGTAATTTTCCATATCTCAGAGGCGGTAGAAGCACAGGACTAAGAAAGCCGGGAGATCAGAAGGTAAGGAGATTTCTGAGTCTGATATCTAGATTTTAGATTCATGGTTTATCACACTCAGTTTATCACAAAAACTTATGTTTTGCGTCAAGAGCTTAAAAAAGTGAAGATTCAACTTAATCTTAGAACAGGAGATTAATGGGCCGACATAGTAGGAACACTGGAATAAAATGCAGAGAGGGCTACACCAAGGAAGGATATTCAAAAATTTGTGAAAACCTGGCCGAGAAAAATGAGCATTACAACGTGAATAATCATGTTTCGGTCATTTGGATTCTGATTGACGCACAAATGATAGTTTAGACTACACGGAGCTTTGTTGACTTTGACACTCTGTCATTTTGTCACAGACGGTACAAGCGGGAAATTTACTAAATTTTGAAGGCGTATTTTAAGGTTTTTTCGAAATAAACGCGCAATTACTTCGAGTTTAGCCTACACTAAGTTGGCACTAAGTTGAAAAAATTAAAATGTTGAAATTTCAGAGCTAGCTCACACTAACGGAGCGTCTACCACCGCACTGTCCAAATCGGTGGCAGATCAATGCTTTAAGTAACGTGTAAACAAGGCTCACAAAACCAATAAGTCTAGGAAACTGAGCAACTTGTAATGCTCGATCGCTCATCGATTAAACTTATTGGATTTCAAGAAAATATTTTTCTGCACAAATGTAATTTTTGGACGACTGACTTACTCGGTGGCCATAACTGCTTCCTTTTAATCAATACTCTGTCTTGCTGTCTTCACGGACAAACAGCGAGAATTCCTCTGCCAACAAGCCGCCTCGTCATTCATGCCGCGCCAAAACCTGTGTTCTATTAGAAGAGGAACAAAAGACCGTGAAAACAGATGTATATTTGGGTATACTGCCTGTCAAAATTGGTTAACTTATTGTTGTCCTCGAAAAACTGATCCGGAGTCCCACAAAGTCCCACAAATTAAGTATCTTCTTTAAAACTACTGGTCGCGAAACCAACAGGGCTCTACCGTATAAGAAGAAGAAAAAGCAAGAAATCACTATCAACAAAGAAGAGTGCGTCGCATGGTCAAAAGAAGTGTCTATAGCGCAGTTCTATGGCTTTTGTGCATAGGACCGTTAAATGTCATTCTGCATCCGCTAGTCTAACTCTGAGACTCGTTTACATATATGCTTGAAAATGACCGTTCTCTTAACTGAATTTACTGACTGCGGGCTAGGAAACAATAGTCTCTTTAGCCATGCAATTTCTGGATTGACCCAATACTGCGGCCAACGCTATTCCTCTCGTTGCGGTCATGTTCGTGGTTCCCACCGCCAAAATAATAATCGGACCGTTGGATGAGAAGTATGCTCATATTGGCGGTAAGTCTACAAATCAGAATCCCATTGAACTATTTGAGCACTGCTTCAGAACGCTTTTCGCTCTCAATGAAAACACACATGAGGGGCACCTGGAAAAGTCCATCAGATCTTGAAATGGTTACAGAAACATTTTCCCTACTATCGAGAGGCGTATGAAGCGACACATTTCCTACTGTCTCAGCAGTGACTTCGTTCTTATAAACGGGGCCAAAAATATGTGCACTGAGAACAACCGCAGTCGATTGTCACAGATGTGCAGATGAAAATGGAAGAGGAAATAAATAATCGGCTCCCACCCTCTGTGCCCGCGTCCATCGCCAACCTAACAGTCAACAGGAAACAACAGCATAGAGGAAACTGAGAAACACGCTGAAACTGCTATGCTAAAGTGGCAACCACCAGCTACATCAAAAACTTGAGATGCGTAAGCACGCCTTACCGACGAACAGAACCTCATAGTTGCTTGTCATCTACCGAAAATGGAAACTAAAAGCTCCTGGGCTCGGCTTTGTATCGTTACTCGGCAAAACGCAGTGAAAACCTGAAACATTTTGAGCCACCAGTTATTGCAATTGTCAATGAGAATGGGGGTAACAGAGACTGAGGCAAAACCGTGGTTCTTGCCCTACCCACATTCGGCATGGACAGTCCATGGTTTAGGCACGATGTGTACGTGACTAACGTGATTTACAATGGAAGTCGTGCACATGACTCTGAAAACGAGCAGAAAAATTTAATAATAGCCTTGTAGGGACTCAACGATATAGCGCCTGTAAACGTTCCTTCCTTCACTATTTTTGACAATCCTATGGAGTAGGCATCACCTAATGTTTGAACAAGCCCTGTTATGTTTTGCATGTAGCCAACTCAGGAACTTCTACTAAACAAATATAAAAACCCCTACCGGCTTGACTATTTCGTTAATGTTACATGTTTAGCGCAAATGGGATGGTGAGACTTAAATTAAATTTTAACTAGTTTTTGTCAAAGCTCAAACTAACAGCTTTCAGACTCTGCGAGAGAAAAAATATCACAAATTTAACACTGTACTTTTAGCTGCAAATTGGGATATCCACTTACGTGGCTTGCGCAGTAAGTGGTTCCGAGAATCTTAAGCAGGCAAAATAATATGGTCAATTGGCTGGACGGTTTCCCTGTATTTAACTGATATACACTCCACCATCTGATGGAAAACTGAAAATTGGCGACTCATTAATTGCGGGATAGTTGTTCATGCAAAAACAAAACACGCTTCCAGGTTTTTACTTAATGTGCCTGTTAAGAGCATGGTGATTCACTCTGCAATGTATGATTATATGTCTTGCGTTTGTGGCAGACGACTGAGAATGCGGGTAGGTTGATGCAGACCCATTTGGGGTTTATTTTGCCTTCCTTTAGTCACTCACAACCCTGAGCAGCATCTGTGACCAGAAATACGAACACCTGCTTGCAGATGGTTCACAAACGGAACCTAGCAGATGGGACATAAGCACTACATCGAACCGAAGTCCATCAACGGTTCCTCCACTGTCATCCTCTTCAGCCTGCCAGCTAGTTGGCTGTTCGTGATCTTTGCCATTCATACAAGCTCCTTCGCTTCAGTGAGTCAACGGATTGGCGTGCATACATGTCGGCTTCGATGTCCTACCTTTTTTGCCCTCGTTTAAGGATCTCCAAACGCGTTTTCGGATTCTCAGTAAAATTAGTGCATTTAAGGATCAAAATTATTTAAAGTGACATGCAATGCAGTTGTGGTCCAATATCTTAAGGCGAATGAAAAAAAAACATTGGGCAACTCCATGTTCATGCAAACTAGGCGTACCAGTTGCTGCTCCGATGATCGATAACTGTACGCTTGTTATCTTTTTTACGTTCTGTTGGTTAATCGGTTTCTTTCCACAGCAAAGACATCGGATGCCTTAAACGAATACATGCCGCCCTTCTTCATTGTCGCCAAGGTCTGCCCACGACCTGCCCATGTGCCTGTAGAGCCGCGACCACACGTGTGGACCTATGCCTGATGGTCCACAGTGTGTGTAAGCAGTGTATTCTTTGTCAGTCTGCCATTCACAAGATACTAGGCCAACGATTACCTCATGAATTAGGAATCACAGCTCTTAACCAACCGTGAATAGCGGATAACGATGCCCAAGGAACCCAGCTTCTGGGCCTTCATTAGGTCTACCCCTTCTCACCTCACCCTCCTTCAGAGCTCCCTCCGAAGACAGCGGAATTTCCTTTCTGACTCAGCTCTGTGGTCTCCCATATCCGCATTAGTGAACTCTGTACTTCCGAAGTCGTTGACACACCCCGCATAATTTATTGAGCCCGCCATTATGCTCGCGTCTGCAGCGTTTTCGACACTTGTTAAGAACGACTGACTGGGACACACAGCATGTTGTTTAAAGGCCCTCTGACGCAGTCTTGATTCTCTCCCCCCTCCCCCTGGTGTACTTAGAGGTTCCCTCGATTAGTCTGAAGTGGGAACTCCGAGTGCAGCGGGGACTTTGTCTCCTACTTAGTTTGAGAGCTCCGATAAGGTGGGGGGAGGAGGCTTTGCGGTTTCCGGCTAGCGTGGGTGGCAGCGGCACCAAGGGCAGAGGCAACGACGTGCCGAACATGGTCGAGGCAAATGATAGGGTGTGGGAAGGCATGTGTCGATAAGACGACACAAAGGGTTGAGAAGGGGAGATTTGCATGAAGAGTGGTACTCTGAGTGGGTGGAGCTGAGAGTGACTTTCGGGCATAAAGGTTTGAGACAGAGAGGGAGTTATTTGTGCTCTGGGACTACCGTAATTATAAAAATTGCCTGCTGTGAAGCAAGGATGTCCAGGTGCATTTCTTTAAAATTGTCGGAGACGAATTATTATGCTTATGATGTCGGCAAAATATTATTCTTTAACAATTGACCAGTAACGTGCAAACTTAAATTTCAGTCAGGTAGCATCGAAAATCCTCAAAATTGAATTCCTGAACATTGGAAGGACTTCGAATTCTGACTGTTCGCTAAATGACAAAGTGCTCCTTCTACACCATTTATATTGAAGGATCTCCTTGATAGGTTTTCTTAATACACACAGCTCATTTGAGCAATTAATGATACTTACTCTGGACGTTTTACCTATCGAATTGACTGAAGTCGTCTGTGAGGCTAGAAAATGTAAGTTTTCTGTCAAATTTTTTTTCTAATTCAAAGAATATCAGACATGCACCGTACAGGGTATGAAAGTGGAGTTGGTTTTAAGTAGTAATGCCAGCTGGACATTTTTTGGACCGTTGTATCCTGAAAACAGCTAATTTGCGTGGATCATACGTTCCCCTGAACATAGATCTGGCTGCGAGTATAAACTGTATTGACCTGCAGGTTTCACTTATTCATCTATAGTACCGGCAATGTAAGGTCATACGTAGCCACAAAATCCAGTCAGCTGCTTAGACTAATCTATTTCCCTCCGCCCAGCGCGTCCACCAACATAAAGAACAGCATCACCAACATCACCGAAACCGACTCAGACTGCCGATTTATCCTGCCTACACTGTCCCATACATTCGCCTCACCCATCGGTCTGATCGGTCGCTTACGAATTCGTCTCACAAAGACTGGCGGACCAGTGTCTGGAGCACCAACCTGCATTCACTACGTTTGCCTCAAGTGTCCCTACATTTCCGCATATTCCGCCACTGCATGGGCCTGTTAGGTCACATGGGAATTCATGAAAACTTGCGGGAGACAACCGCCGGCTACACCACACCATCAAACCTTCCCTCACTAGCACCTGCACCACACAGCAACATCACCCATTGCAAGCACTCGATTGTCCCCTCCCACGCATGTGGGAAGTGTGCTTCTCGACTCCTTCTTCACGTATCTCCCCTGCTGCATGTAGGATCCTAGTTTGAGACTATTGCGATGTGCCAAGCACCGCGTCTGGAAAGGCTGCCGACTTAGGCCTCAACTCAATTCGCGCAGTCTCTCAAGTTGTGTTTGTGTGGGGCGGCGGAGTGGTGGGCTGAGAACCAGGCTGTCAAGACTACTTCTTAGGATGACCTCTTGTAGTCCCACACCTTTGTGGGGTGTATGTACCTTGTGGGTTGGGCCTCTTAGTCAGCGACTGACTGGTAATCCAGCCTTTGAATGATGAGGGACCGGGCTAAATGCAGGTCTGCGTGCCACCCTTCTGGGCCTCAAGGAATGTAAGCGTCTGCTATGCCATGATCAGCAAACCATGGCCCTCGCGGCTTGGTGTGCGCTGGCAGTTCTCTGGCACCTATTTTCCTGCCGGTAGATGCGCCTCCGTTTCCGCTGGGTATACAGGTCGTGAGTACGGCTGCCCAGTCATCCTTGTCTTTCTGACCCGTTTTGATGCTGCTTTTTTGGTTAAAATCCTGGCCAAGTGTTTGTTGTGGACCAAGAGGTGTGGTGATATGCTTGGGTGTGAGTCAGGCCGCGCCAGCTACCTGCGCCCTCTCCCGCCTTCAGTTTTCTTGACTATGTCCTAACAACGGGCCCAGGTGGGGGTGGAGGAGAGAGTGTGGTAGATGCTGCACAAGTCTACTCTCACTATAAACTAGTTCACATGCAAGTCAACGGCCCGCTTCACGTTGCTTTGAGGCACACAGTAGACATCGTCGGGCACGACGGTCAGACTGTCGTTTACTTTTCTGATAGTAAATTGTACTACTTGAATCTAATATAAATCTCTGGATGGATGTGCAGTTTTACTCTGCAGTTTCGCCTGCTAATCGCACTTTTTACAATCGCCATGACTGCGGACTGCAGAGTACTCCAGATCGCTCTCTTTCTTTGTAAGAAGACTCGACCAATGCATAGCTTTGTATATACCCAGATAACATTACAATAGCAAAATTGCTTTCTTGGGAGTCTCCAGTAAACATGAAATTGGTAACACCAACAAAGATTCCCAATGACCAATACATCACCCAGATCTTCGTTTAGGGTTGTCGTCTTTGCTGAAACAAACATGTGACTAACACCCGAAACGCATGGGTGCTTGAGGTAAACCACCGTTACGGAACGACTACCGCTTAGTCAAGTGATACTCTGACATACCCGAAAAGACGAGGAAGACGTAGATGAGTTGTGAATATAGCTGAGGACATCTTAGACAGTTTACCTTACAGAAATGGAGAAAAGTAAATGCCAATATCTCACCGAAAATCTTACTGATGATCAGGTCCAGGTTCATTAGGGTGAATCGGGCTTCAAAACAACCGGCCACCCCAAATATCTCCGTCATATTGGAGTTCATGCGAATCAGAAGTCCGTCCAGTCCCTGGGTAGGTATGGCCGCTAATGTTGTGTCGTAAAAACGAAACGCTGGCAAACACAGAGCGCAAAGTCTAATGAAAATCAGGCTAGATCGCAGTTGGTAGCCAGGAATGGGAAGCGGACGGCGAACTTAACCCTAATCCTAACCTCAACCCTAACTCTAACCTCAAACTTAAACGTTAACCGTTAATCCTAACGGCATCCTTAACCCTAACCCTAGCCGAAATCGTGAACGTAATCGTAGCCCTTAGACATAGCCGTTGCTGAGAAGCCTGACGGTAATAATTAAACCCATTCGTACGCTCAAACTCTAACCGTAACCCGAAAACCTAAGCCTGAAGGCATAACCCTAACCTGAAAATCGGAAACCATTAACGGGTACCCTAATCCTAACCTCAACCGTAAAGCGGAAGCCATATAGGACAGATGTGATTATGAAACCCCGCAAAATAGCCCCAGAAAACAAACCCCCCAGCCACCTGTAATACGGGTCCGGGCTACCAACTGCGATCTGCCCGAAAATCGAAATCCTACAGGAAATAAACCTCTTGCCTGGCAATAAAATTCGGCTCACAGTTTCTTCATTGGCAGAGCAAACTACCAAGAAAGCATCCCTGGAGCTCCTGAACGACGAAGAGGCGCATAAAATGGACCATGTTACAATGTTCAGTCAGTCAGTCATGTAGATCAGCACTACGATAAAACAGTCAGAGAGACGTAAAGAACTCGCTTTCAAATGCTAAAATATTATAAACCTGACTGCGGCAGGTACAACCTTCTAGATGTAAGCGAGTCGGGTGCATTCCCTTGACCAGTCGTCTCTATGAGAGGCGAGTTTACGCAGGGCAAGCTAATTGCCTTTACATAGATTTTTGACTATGCAATCGCAAATAAACAGCCTATTAAACCGATAGGTACTTTAATATTCGGGATGGTCGCAGAAACTGTTGCCTAACATAACTATCAAGGGATATTCAGACATACGAACGCAAATCCTGACGCCTCATACCCGTTGTACCTTCGTTATTATCGCATGACGGAGGGTCACAAGGAATTACTGAAATTAAAGATTCTCAGAGCCGCTATGTACGGTGCAAGACGACGTGGATGACCGACCCCCTTCCTGGATGTACATGCTTATCACCATCCGGAAGTCAGCAGGCAGTCACGATGTACTGGAAAACGATCGATACACTGCAGATAGTCAGTTACGATGGTACTAATCCGCTGAAATGCAAACAGGAGTGTGTAAGTGCTGTGTGCAGAGGAGTGAAAGCACATCGTAGCATGCGAACCGCCAGGGGAAATGAAATCAATCATCCACGGGAATTTCTAAGGAACATATGACAGCTACAGGTATTCAATGATAGAAACAAAACGCGACAAAGAGACAAAACGGGGGGAATATGATTAGGTCATGGCGGGGGTTATCGCACAAGCCATCTTTGTAATTGTGGCCAGATTCTTTGTGCCACTTGGAATAAGGGTCACTTACTGGTCTGACGCAACGCTGAGCAGGGCAGATGATGTGCGTGAAAGACCTTTGTTCCAATAGTGGAGAGTTTGTGCTTATCCACCTACTCCGACGACAGCTGTGTAGGGATTACCTACGTCAAAAACAACCGACCGAAAACCAATTATACTGAAGAATGAACTTCAGTTTGTGATGCGGAGTGCAGGCCGTAAGTAGTATGAAGTTTACAATGAAGTTTTGATGGGATGAAGGTTACGGTCCACGGAGACGAATATATGCCTTAGGAGGTGGAAGAGGGGTGATTGTCAGCAAGCCACTTTATGGGTCATCGCTTTAAGCTGTCTGTGACAAACACGGTCTTCTGCCATTACCTGAGTCGAGGCGGCAGAACATCCCATTATGTGCCTGATCTTTTTATCATACCTTTGAGTGGGAAGTACTTATTACAACCGGAGTACACGGGCTAGTGTATGTAGGTTATCTTAGAGATACCCTGCAAGCACTATCGGATGATCTTAGGAATCAAATATTGGTTAACGATCCCAGTACTAACTTGAGCTGGGCCGTCGCATTTTGTGATGAATTGGTCTGAGCAACGCACCAAGATGTTCCTAACCAAAACGTTGCAGCATCTGTTCTCAAGTGTTTGACCTCGGTAAAAAGGCAGCTGAGCGTTCATCACATAATACGGCTGCACTCGATGTATTCCAGTTCTGCTCTTGGTCTGAAACCGCGCAATGAAACAAAGAAGGGTGAAATGGTAGAAAGCTGGACATTGCACCTCGAGACCCGAATGGGAGTTGGAATTTTTATAGCCGGTTGGACACAAAGACGGGAGCCCCTCTAGCAATATAGGCGGCCTTGCGCTAAATTTCCACGAGATTACGGTTAGGTTTTGGTTAGGGTTTGGTTAAAGGTTAGTGTTACAATTAGGATACGGGAGTAGATACCTTTATTGGAATTTAGCACAAGGCTACCTGCATTACTTGGATTCCTATTCCCATTTCATACTCCATAGCCTCCAAAATGAACTCCTGTTTCAATATAATAACTCCAATATGTGATGAACGTAGACCCTCCTATTATACTTGAACCCTTTAGTTAGTATTTCGGTATGAATTTTACAGTGCACATAACTAATCGTCGTTTAATGCCTACTTGTGGTGTTGGACTGAAAACAAGGTGTTGACGAGAAAAATTTCACCGGACACTATTTACGCCTTCCTGACGTTTCCTATTTAGGCTCATTCATTGTTCTCTGCAGCATATGTAACAAAACACCACGATACATCTCGCCATCCTCATGCGCACCTCGCTCACATTCCCAGTTGCTTTCATTTTTTGCTCTGTATGTGGTCTATGCGGCAAAAACGTGTATCTCCCAGAGGGAGGAAAATTAGTCTGCGCTAAAAGGGACACATTATAAATCAACATCTCTCAGTCCACCGACCGTAAAAAAATTATACCTGCCCCCTTCTAGCATCAGATAGTGTACCCCACTCTTAGGACTGATTCTGGGAACAACTCTGCCACCCCTAATTTTCTAAGCTTTGCCATACCATGCTCATAAATCTTTCGTCAGCATCTTTTTTGAAGTTGTCCGACACCCGATGACGGAATGGGGCAGCAGGTGGGAGGGACTCCTGCCGCATAAAAGTGGGCTTAATGCTCGCGAGTCTTTGAATGTAACAGACAGTGCTTCAGTCGAGCGCGACGAGTAGGAACTGGAACAAGACAGCCTTTGTTTTCACGTCCCCCCTTCGTTACCCCCACCTGTGTCATATGCCCTGTTCCAACTTCCGTCCATTCCTTCGTATTCTTGAAAGACAGATAAACGCATTGGGCGAAAAGCTTAGTTTGAGGATGACAAAGGTCATAATTATGCCGACGTACCTGGGCATGCCAGGGAGCCTGAGTTCTGAGTTTTCACCTTATGATGGAGCCACTTCTGAGTAAGCTAAACTGTTACTCACGCTCTGTCACGCACGGACGTTACAGGAGGCTTCCAGTTCACAATATCATATTCCCAAGTTTTTGGCAGCTTTGAATAATGCAGTCGAATGCCTCGTTTGAAATAAGTGGGCGGATTTAATGGGATTTGAATAGGCTACTTTTCCTCTGAATGCTTTTAGGCAAACTTAGCAGACTCCGTCTGAAGTCAAACGTTTGTAACATTTAAAATGGCCGATTTAATCGAAAATTGATAAAAGTAAGCCTTCTATAACCGTAGAATGCATCATAAGAGTCAGCGTATTCTTTCCAAAGTGGAAGAAATATCATGTCACCCCAGCAGTTCTGGAGACTGCGAATTCTTCTGAGGCCTATGTAACTGTTGCCTCATTGAGAATGGTCCTCTCAAATAAAGAGATAAATTGCCTAAAATGTTACACTCATTGGCGAAAGGTATGGTATGGTTAATGGGGCATAACTTCGCAGTCTAAGTGGTTCGGTTTGTGGACGGCGAACTGCTGCCGGGTTTTGTCATTTCGTAGGATTAGGCTCATTCTACTCAGAAGAGAGTTTTCGTCAATTTGGTGCATTCTTAAATTTCGTGAAAACGGCTTTTTGCCGTAATCAGTTCACTGGATGTAATAGATGACATTTAAAAAAACCAACATACAGTAAACACGTCCTTCCTGGGGCATAAGCTTGTTTTTGCGTTTCTTAAGAATTATTTTTAATAAACTCCAGCCCTGTACGAAAACGATCGTCATATGGTATTGCATTTCGTTTTCATGTAGTATAGGACTCGACGGTCGATTGTTTTTGTTGCGATAAAACTAAACTGAACATATGCTAAAGTGGGAAATTTATGTTTATTCTGATCAATGAAGCATCTTTTTGTTTGGCTTCTTCGACTGTCCGCTTCTATGCAGGTTCCGAACAACGGTCATCTAAATTGCTCACAAGTTTACGGGCTTTTTAACCGGGATTTGTGTTACTCAGCGCCCGAACTTCTTGTTGTAAAGAGCAGGGGGACCTTTTGCCCTCTGGGTTTTTGAGATTAACTTTTAGGTCGTTACTTTTAACACGTCAGTTCTAACCGCTCGTTCATTAACGGATTCTTACCATGCAACTTTCCAATAACATAGGTGTCTTCGACTTTGTCATAGTCGATAATAGACTTGGAAGATTCCCAAAAGCACCCACGCAATGCGGTTATGTAGCACCATAAATCATTAAGAGTCAAAAAATGGAATCGAATTTGACGGAAAACCAGTTAAATCTTCCATATGTTGACCAGTTATATTACTGGTGGTGTTCGATGGTTCGGCTGAGCCAGGAATGCTCTGCGTTGAGTCCTTCGCCTCTAATGACGGTAGTTATTCATTCCTATCCAACAGTATTCGGATAGAACTGAGCATCCGGAGATGATGTTAAAATTAACCTCTAGTAGGCTGGTACTGTTTTGTAACTTGCATAAAAGCTTGTAAACTTATTGATGAGATAAAGAGAGAAACCCATTAGAGGTGAGTTGTCTGCCGTTAGTGTTCCTGTAACCTTAAGAATCTCTGACGTTTTCCCTCTGTTATGATTAACACTTCAAATCGAGTTTAAGAGCGACATTTGCTGCACAAATATGTGGGATAGATTAGTTAAAGGATTCGGAAAGCTCCGAAGTGCTATTTAGTTGCCGTTACCACGTCTTTTAAAGAGGGTACTGCTGCATTTTAACTGTCTTTAGCCTTTGAGCCAAGCAGATTATTTAACCGTTATATTTTTAAAATTCCCCAGATGTTGTAGTATTGTTACAAACCGTAGACTAGGGGAGTTCTTTATTACTTACTTATCCCAAACCGCGCACTTATGGCGCACAACATGCGCAGTTGCTCAACACAGTCGTCTGACGTTTGAATTGCTTTGAAGACGAACTGTGCTGGCATTAAGGTTGAGCGCTTATGATCCGCCAGAGACATAACCCCTTCTGCAAATCCTGAGACTGCAGTTAACTCTAGCGAGATGTGTTAAGTCAACTGTTTAATTCAGAACCAGTTTTAAGTTGCGGACACGTCAGAGATACACTTGTTGTCGGAAGTGACTAAAAATATCGGTAGAGTTAACATGGATAGACAGGGTACCAAATTTGATTTTATGGGCTCAGATACGGCGATGAAAATGCTTCGTACAGAGATCTCAGTGACATGGCCGTCATAATGAGCTGTTTGTAACATGCAACCACTTCATTGGAAGTGAAAAGCTTTGCGTATCCCTTTCAAAAAACGTCAAAAATAATTTATGGAACACCTAGTTAGACTAATGTGGAGATTGTACTTCTGAGCACCGAATGTCTGAGAACGCGTTTGGCTAATACTGGGGGACAGAATGTCTAAACTCAGAGTATATGAATGGCATATAAATGACTAAATAAGAGACAGACATCTCAGTGGAAACCCCGAGTGTCTACTTGAGTTTAATATTTGCTGTTAACCACTTGAAATGCCAACTGAGTCCTCAAATTTTTCCTTCTGGGCGTCCAGCGCGAATACGCTTGAGACGCGCGCAAAAACCTATGCAAATAAAAGTCCGTGGGGTCTTTGGTGAACAATTGTATGAGGCAGAATTACAGTAGACGCACAAAGATGAACTTTTACCGATGTATCAAAATTAACTTGTGTTTTACACTTATGACAAAGGTGCTATTCATAGACCCTATCTCTCATCCACAGTCGATTTAATTATTGCATAGGTGGTTCACAGTCGTGTCGATAGGAATTTTCAAAACATAAATGGAGACCAATTTAGCTTAATTGCTGTTGTCACAAAACGCACTCCAACCCCATACTTGAAAGACGCACTATTCAAGCTGTCCAGTTGACCACTGGTTAAGCGATCTAATGATGGAATCATGAATCCACGCTGTGGCGGCCCTGGCCATGAATGCTTGCAATCAGGAAGAACTGCTCTCAATTATCATGTCTGATAGTAGGAGGAAATAATCATTTTCCGTTCTGCCCGGATATCTCAGCAGAACGACAGGTAATAAAAAGGAAGGCAAGCAAAATGCTTGCTAACGTGTGTAAAAAGCCCTAACAGAATATATTCCAAAGATTGGTTGATGGACGGCGTCAGCGAAAAAGGAAAGGCGTGTATTCGATCCCCCACACACAAATGAGCAGGATAACGTCTTATCCACTACGCAATGGAAACCACACAAGTTATTTTTAATCGTTTACAGAAAGATATTCTCACAGCGTATGTGTAGTTTTTCATAGGCTTTCATTGTATTAAAATAAATACATTATGCTCCTTCAAAAGTCATTTACCTAAATAATCAGACGCATAGAAATAAGTTAATGGCCATCGCCGTGGACCGCAATTCCAAAACTTCGGTGATGGAGTCTGCTCGCCGCCGCATAGGCTTAAAACGGTTGCATGGAAAGTCTTCTTGTCTAGCTCTCCATTTTTTGCTTGTGACCCTTTTTTGATTTCCCGGGTTCAGAGATGTCCTACCTCCTAGGCCACTACTACTGCTTTGCAAATTTACTCTTCAGTTTTTGTGGCAGTGCTTAAAAGACGGACAGGCGAGGAGCAAATGGCAATAAGGTAGGGTTTTTCGAAATACCTGCCGGACCCTGAGTATATTTTTAGAGTCAAAGTTGACATAAATGGAAATAGCAACGCAGTGAAGAGATGTTTTGGCAGATTTTGAATAAATTATATTGACCCAACTGTAAAAAACTGGGCGCATCCGTGGATTCGAACCCACGACAGTAAGGGAAAGGCTTTAGTACAGTCAACGCTCCAACCACCTGAGCTACGAGGTCCCGCCGGACGACGCGAGTTTAATCACATTTGGGTGAAGTAACCCGTCCAAACTACTTCAACGTCTGGATTCCACCAAATCTGCTACATTAAGTTGACTGCCCAAGCAGTACTTCCTAAGTAATTCACCTCGTATCCACCAGATGACTACCAGGCTGACGTGATTCATAGATGCTTGGCAAATTTTGAATACTTCGTACCTGATCCAAGTGTGACGAAACTCGCGTCGTCCATCGGGGCCTCGAAGCTCAGGTGGTTAGAGCGTGGGCTGTACGTAGGCCTTCCCTTTGCTGTCCTGGGTTCAAGTCCCACGGAGGAGCCCAGTTTTTTACAGTGTGTTTTATATGAAGATCGCAGTCGTTTCGTAATTTCGTTATGTAAGCAGTACTGTCACAATTTTTAAATAAAATATAATGTGGAAATCTCTTAACTATACTTAACCCACGATGACGGGCGCAAAAAACAGCATTAAATGCATCGAAACGACCTCTTTACCAAATCAAGAACTGGGCCGCATGATTATGACTGACATTTCCCTAAAACGCATGCCCACAACCTGCAACCTCTGCGTGGCCATAAACAAGAAATTTGGCTAAAGCATTTAAAACTGTTGCACGTATGCCGCCTTTCTGCAAACAATTAGGGTGAAATATGTCCATTGTGCTTGACATTATTAATCCGATTATGGTCAACGTGTCCTGTAAGTCTTTACAGCCCGACTAACAAACATACCAGGGTAAGGGAATATGAGAACGTTGCACTGAATGACACTCACTTCTTGTCTGCTGAAAAAGTTAAGCACGTCGAAACCACACTATTCCTCAACATATTTTTCCTTGTGAATTTTGGCCTGCCATAACGTTAGAAAGAAAATGCCGAAAAAAGTTTCGGTTCATAATAATCAATTAATTTTATGCAAAAACAGTATTATGAGCAATCAGAATGCGGATGGATTAATACAACGATCTTATAAATTGCAAGTAAATACTGTTCACTGCTGCCACAAAACATGCCTGAGGGGAATGTTTTGGATGTAGATCTAAAGGCCAGCAATAAAGACCGGAATGTACTCTGAGCAGGTGATTAGGGTCTAGGATAAAATACGCGGAAATACTACACAGAAGATAACGGGGAAATGGATGTGAGGATTGGCAACAGGGAAACAATAATAAATACACAAAAATGGATATATTTGCTCTTTTTAGTCGCCTTATACCGCTATAAACAACAATTGGTCTCCTTTACTTTTGCATTAAAAACATTTCCACAAATATCTGGTGTAGGAGTCGAGTCCATAAATATAATAAGAGCGGGATTCTTTCGTTCTAGAATTCCTTACACAGGGCTGCACCGAAAATGGCACCAGAAACAATAAAATGAGTTTTTAAATACAGGCCTCTAATCATTTAAATTTGAAGTATTAGATGTCTCAAGTTTTGACGCATAATTTCAAAAGTTTCACCTACGTTAATTTAAATTTTACAATCGAAAAGGCAACCAGAAAATCGGAGTTCATTGACAAAAACTACCAGCGTTCGATGCATTTAGATTTTTTGCACTTGACGTTATACCTGTTCATCTTGCCAACCACCAAAATCAAGGATAAAACATTCCCATACCCAAATAAGGGACGTTAACAAGACAAGCCAGGTTTCGGAAGATGTCATTTTCTGCTTGTGGCGAACGTTGAAATTTCAGTGACTGGGCCTTATTCAGAGCAAGTAGACTAGAGACTTGGTCAAGTTAATCTGACCCAGACCGCCATCTAGTGGGAAGCTACTTTCGAAGGAGGTCATTAGCGCAAAAACCAAGGAGATGCGAAGAATGGGGTCGGTGTGATGTGAGGACGAAGTTTCAAATTTTCCCATGACATGGTCCGCAGCATGTTCTACAACGTTGTCTGATTTTCTAATTAGGTCGCGCTTGCGAGCGGCAATGACCGTGTTGATGGAAAAAGGTCACGTTTGGCGTCGGTGGTGAAAGCTTTTGGTTCATAATAAAAAAGAATAAGTTTTAGACAAAATCGGAAGGGCTTATGAAAAACCTATTTGCTTTTTTTAGAATTGGCAGTTAGTGCCGCTCAAATAAAATCAAAAGACTTTCAGTTGGTTAACTTTAAACGATAATAAACGTCGACATAGGTTTATTTCATAGGAAAACGCTTAGAAATGGGGACATTTTGGAGTCTGCTATAAAGGAATGCTGGCAAAGCACTGTCCGGGTGTGCAGCAAAAATTAGGGCCAACTTTCCTTACCAAAAACGTCGGGCGAAGAACGTTATTTGAAAACATTAGGCAAGTTCAGTGAAGGAGATATTTCTAATTTAGGTTTGATTCCTTTTTAAGACGGTCAATCTGAATGCAATCAACTGCCAAAATGATCAAATCCATAATGTTTTGACTTTTAAACATGTTGCTATATTTGGTGACGCCTGGATCTAGATAAGTTACACAAGGAGGCCAGAAACGGAACTCAGCTTCCTTTGTTTTATTTAGATAGC
>CACRXP010000107.1:55969-66115 GCA_902702965.1 Spirometra erinaceieuropaei | reverse complement strand
CGTCTGGTTCCTTAAAAATAGCCTGCAATTAGCAAACTGATTCTTGTGATTGGTATCGGACAAAAAATAAATCTTAAACTGTGGCAAGCTCTGTTTGGTAAAGCTCTGGAGAGTACGTTACTACCCTCTCAAAGAAAAACACTCTCGGATGCGCAAGTGAAGTCCACGAAAGGTATTGGCATAGAAAATTGCCCAAACGAATCGCAACATCCATTTTCAATCGCAGTTTTGGGCATTTGGCTGGACAAAATTACGTAATCGCATTTTCTGCACATTCGCATTTTCGCATTCTCAAACGCCGGTGACTATCTACAGCCGATGACTCGGCCAGGGTCAACTGCTGACGTGAGTATTTCAAGTACCTTTGCTACGACCCAGCATTCCCGATTCAATCTGTAACGCAGAGTCATATCCTTCTCCATTTTATGTTTGCTCTGTGGACTTTGTTGGATGATTGACTGTGCCTACTCGGAGTTTCCACAAGCCAGCAAAATGTCCGCTAAAATTAAAGTCAACCACCACTCCATGACTGCACGAAATCTGGCTCAGAATAATTCCCCAGCCGTTGGATATTACGTCTGGGGTTCTACAAGTTTGCATTCTGTCTTCCATCCCGTGCATCTACACGATTGGCTAAATTCACGAATTGACGCTGTTTTTTGCCGGTGCCGAATTTACATAGAAGGGTTAGCTGATCGACCTCGACTACGTGACCAGTATGTCTCGGCTAACACCATACATTATGGTCGATAAAATATGTTGTCGGGGTTAGTAATGTCAATAAATCATTCATTTTACTCGTAAGCTCTGAAGACCAAAGTGTTTTCGAGTTGAACCGTTCGGAGGTAGTAGCTGTCAACATGAAAACTAAGACAGTTTTAAAAACTTTGGGTGACGTATCTGCCAAATTGAGTGAGCAGGCACGACACTGTCTACAATCAAGATTTTGTTTGTTGGGTTTTCATAATCTTCTGAAAGTGCCTGAAGACGTAGTGCAGCAAAAATTCGCAAGTGCGACCAGTCGCATCAGGAAAATCAGTCGTTCCAAACGGTCGCGAACTCGGGGCTGTGCGTTGAATGAAAACCGGATGCGGTTGATCACTGTTGGCTGAGAGTAATCTCTTAAATGAAGTACTCTTAACAAGTCTCAAACGGTGCTGTTTATGCCCATTGCGACGGAATTTCAAGGATACTGCAGGCCAAACGGGGAATATGGCTGGAGTGATTTGGGTAAGTTATTTGTTGTCTCCCCAAGATTACTCGCTCTCCATCAAGAAGCGTTGAAAAGGAAGTTACTTTAAAATCTGGCTCATTCTAGTTCGTCAAGATACGGTAGTCAACGGTATAGGGAAGGACCCTACTTAACTGACGGCAGACTGTGGATCGCGTCATAGGAGCTTTTATTTTGGCATCCGTTCGTAGGCTTTTGCAGACATTACACTGCCAACAACAATCACATCCCATAACTTCAAACCATCGCTCAAACTTCTGTATTTTTGAAATTAATTTTTTGTTTTTTTTTAATTGCCGCACTCATTTCCGCTGTCGTGCGAAAGCGTACGATGAATCTTTCCGGAGAAATCCAAACAATTTCGCTGTTTTCCTGCATCTCATCAGCTTACTGTCCAGTACGCTGCCTCAACCGTAAAACTCCCCTTATCGTCACTCACTTGTGACACGATCCACAGTCTACCGACAGTAAGGTGGAGTACTCCATACCGTTGCCACACGATATTTTTGGACCTTCGACGTCCTATCTCTCTCGCAATGGAAGAGGATGGCTCGGACGCTCTAGATCCTTTGTTGATGATTGTCACGACGAAGAGGTACGGTCTGTGACATAAACGTGGCTGATTAAATCAATTACGGTCAAAGCCGTACAGCGCAAGTGTTCAGAAAGTTAAGGTGTCAGTGGCCAACAACGGGCCTCCAAACAAATCTCTCTTCATTTTTAAACATTCTTTTATTAAGTTATTACAAAGTACTTAAAACGATGGGAGTTGAAAACGTAAAGCAAATGGCATACAAATACAGTTGCCTGTCACCGGCGATGTAACCTGTATTTATCCGAAGCCTTCCAGAATCCTGACGAAAAAGCAACTTGGGCACCGTCCACTCTAACATAGTTATTAAAATTTAAATAGTATCCGCTTCAGAAAGGTCGATAATTCCAGTTGTTCTGCAGAGAACCACACCTTCCTCCCGTCAGACGCTAAAAACTTAAAAAACATTTTTTCGGAAGTCCAAATATTTTTTTTATCTACTCTAAATACCGTCGGGTTTTACGTACCATTATGATTCCTGTTAACTGAGCGCGCTTGCCCTCTGATAATATCCGTAAATTATTAATGCATTCTTTTTACAGTGCGCTTGTTCTCTTGTGAAACACTAACTGATTTGAAAAAGATGTATAAAGATGCCGGAGTGGGCCCACTTATCTGTGAAAAGCCAATTCCTGGTGTAGTTAAAAGAGGTCAGAGAATATGAATCTGTCATCTTTTTTATTCAAAATATCGCCTTTGTTTCTGTAAATCTGAATGATCTATAATACACAAAGAAGACGATGGCACTATTTTAATCCACAACCCCCGAATGTTGATCCCGCAAAAATTTAAAACACATTCATAAAAAATGCCGAAGCTTCTTGCAGGAAAAGAATTTATCCGGGTAGCTTTCGCCAAATTCTTAAACCAGGCCAAGCTAAATATTGTCAAAATATGTGCACTTACCGAAGTTCAAAAAACTTTGTTCTATTGCATCCGAGTCTCCCTAAACAATGCACTAAACTACAGACTTCCGAATTGGTTATTTCATTAACTGTATTCACCGGAGAAGGAACTCCGAGAACTGCAGTGACGGCCAAAATTAGTTTCAAAACAAATCCACTGGAGTGAGTCTCAGCCGGCGAGATAATGTTATCACTCAATGTAAACTCAATCTGCATTTCTATTCCGCTAGAGTTATCGAAACTTCTTCAAGTCTGCACCAACTGGCGGTCTCTCCCAAAAGTGAAAATGCATCTTAATATTTTGAAAGACAGCTTCAAACACATCATGCAAAAGTATCACGCCAATCCATAACTACTTCACGCACAGAGTTCACATATCTTAGGGACAGGGTTGACTACTTCGATCGAAAAGAGTCTGTCCACAAATTCCTATCTAACAGTTATGCACAGTCTACTGAGGCCAAACACGGAAATTCACCTCCATCCGTATGCCTGAAGAGCAGCCAACGATTATCAGGCAAGAAATTTATCCCAAATGGTTATCCATACACCGGAAACTGGATACAAACGAGCAAGGAGAAAAACCACCATTGTTTATGGCTATAGAAAGACAAACTTCGCGAAATCCTGGAGGTCAGGATTCAATAACCATATAAATTTAGGTAAGACATATTTTTCTCAACAAAGTTTAGAAACAGGCATAATTCTACTTCTTGGTGGGCTGTACCTCATGTATACTTAAAGAGATGGCGAACAATTAGACGATCATTTGCCGAACATGACTGATAAATTAATTGCTTTTGAACATTAGTAATACGGCTGACATCAAAATGAAGGAGCAATTTGACAAATTTAAACCATAAAAGTTACTTTTTCAAAAGAATTTACAGTAAATATGCTTACTCAGGAAATTTTGACCGAAATTCTGAAATGCGCTTTTGACTCGAAAAGATTACCCCAGTAGGGTTGTAATAATAATCACCATGCAGCACAATCCCAAGATATTTCAGTTACTTCGAGATGCTGGCTTTTAACGAAATTCTTTCTGGCCGCCTGTAAAAATTGCACCCTGTAAATGACGATTACTTGAGTAGCATATATTTCTCTTTTTAATTTTTGACGCCCTTATAAATTCGAATCTATTTCATAGTAAACGCGCATAACATATTGACTGTTTTGCTCATTTAAAAAAATTACGTTGTATTTTAATTTTATACTTGAAAGAAGCGCATATGTGGGCTTTAGAAAACTCTCATAACTTCAAAATAATTTTGAGCCCAACCTGCCGTTACATTAGCATTCAGGGTTTCCAAACTAGGAGCTCTATATTTTCCGTGTACGGGGAAGAGAGGCTTGTTGTCCTATCGACTGCGATCAGGCACATTAACGGTAGAAGAGGGCGCCCACCGATTTCGTTACGGGACGTGTTCGTCCCCCTGTGCATTTACAGTTGGTTTAGAGTTTCACAGGTTAGTACTAAGAGCAGAAGGACTGTAGATCGACTGACAGTTCATAAAGGGACGAGAATGTGCCCCAATGGGATCGATAGGCGTTCTGTGCCATAGTCAATATATTCGATTATAATCGACATTTTGACAAGCTCGTGACGCACAGGTTAGATCATTGGACATCTAATTAACAGAACGCGGGTTCGGGACTCAAAAGTTGCAAATAGAATATTGGACGAACCTGGTTGAGGACGACTAATAAGCCAAAAACAGTCATTCCGGTTTCTCTTATCTTTGTCGTTAATCTACTTCTGCCTATTAATAAATGCAGTAGGTGGGCTAGCCCATGAAATGTCAACCGAAATTTTGAAACGCGTTTTCGTTTCGAAAAGATTAATTAAGTAGGACAATAAAACTAACCATCATACAGAAAAATTATACCGCAGGATGCCAGCTTTCAAACGAACTTATTTTTGACTGCATGCAAAAACCATACTCTCTAAAAAATGACCACTACTGTAGCATGCATTTTTCTCATTAACTTTCGATACGTTCAAAAGTTTCAATTATAGTTCATGAAAAACATGCATAAAAATACCCATTATTTTGCTCATTCGGTAGAAAGTTGCGTCTTCTTCCAAGTTTATAATCAAAGAAGGGTATAATTCGGTTTTTAAAAAGTTTTGCAGTTCCCGAATAATTTTGAACCCCGACCTGCCCTTGCACTTGCATTCAGGGTTTTCAAACTACAAGCCGTATATTTTCCACGAATGGAAAACTATACATTTCTTTACAGTATTTAGAAAGACCTTTATAGGGTTCATAAAATTCAGCAGTGGATTTGAAGCATATTGTAGCCTTTACAAACAACAGTAGTGAATGCAGAGACACTATTTTTTATGAAAATACTTTTCATGGTACTAAAAAATCTCACAATTAGAACCTTTTTTAAAACCAAACAGCACCCTTCCTCCGAGTAAAAAAATAAAGGAGAACGTAATTTTCTACCGAATGAGCAGCAAGATGATTATTTTATGCATTTTTTCCATTAAATTTAATTGCATTTTTAAGGACACCGAAAATTAATGAGAAAAATGCATTCTGCAAAAGTGGTCATTTTTACAAAGTATAGTTTTTGCATGCAGATGGAAAGAAGTTTGTTCGAAAGCCGGCGTCCTGAGATAATTGAATTATTATGGAAGCATGCTGTAAAGTGGTTGACGTTACAACACTATTTCGTTAATCTTTGCGAAACGGAAACGCATTACGGAATTTCGATTGACATTTCGTGAGTTAGCCCACCTACGGTATGTATATGTATACGTATTAAAGAATGCAACAATCCCCGATTTATGTATGTAAATTTATGGACGAACTACTGTGAATGATATACTCAATTCTTATAATGGTACATTTTTCTGTAAGCAATGGTGTATCTGTACCTAAATGCTGGTCGAAGATTACCTTGGCTTCTTAGCATTATTCAAAGTCTACGATGTTTCAGGTATTGAGTGACAATTTCTTGTACTTTACTTGTACCGAGTAAATGGATATTACTGACGTTTGTCAATAGCCCAGGTTCCATACAACGGGTACATTGTATTTCGTCAGACTTCTGCTTTTTGGTTGGTTATGAAATTCTCACGCTGATGTTTTTTGCTGTAAAAGGCTATACTGTTCAATCGGATTTGTTCGACTTGTTTATTGAAGTCCATTCACTTCCCTGAGCAAACTTTTGGACATTCGTCAAAAGGATCCCACAGATGGATATGCCCTTTTTGGAGTATCCAGCAAATGTCTCCATATATGATGTTAGCAAGCATCGAGAGAGTAAAACCTAAAATCCCAGTTAGCTAAGTTATTATATGGGTTAAAGAAGGTATGTGCGGCTCTTAGGATGTCATATAGGACATAAAGTTTTACAATGGACGTGAGCTATGTTGTATACCTAATAAAGAACACTATTAAACAGACAACTACACTGCTATATAGATGGACATTTCCCGACCTTAGAAAATTTCTAACTGCAGATTTCATTAAAACTGAATGATCGGGGAGCGTAAAACTCGGAGCCATGATGTGATACCAACGGAATACAAGAAAGGATGGTTCTGGGCATGATTTTTTTAACATTTTTTGATTTACAATTGCACAGATTGTCAGTGCTACTTAACTAGTCATGCTTTTGTTAAGTACGCGTTTTGCTGGTGCCGAAAATAAACACACTCTAGAAATTGGTGCTGGTGTGGCGAATAAACTTTGAGATGAGGCTGCACAACAATCAATGTAACAAATCATTTAAGTAACCTCCCAATCGGAAACCACTTTCAGAACCTCGGCCAGCATTTAATGAAGGTTGGACACTGAGTGCAAGACGCGTTTTGCTTCAGCTCTTGTTTTATGACCAATGAATGCCTCCAAATCTTGCTTAAAATGCACGATAGAACAGAACATGTCCGTCAAGGCGTAGCCCCTTATACTTAACTATCATATGCCAAAAACTTCAGTCGCATTCAAGAATCATCACGGGCAGATCTTAACAAAGTGTTTCCTTTGTAAAACCGCTTTTCACAGGACCCCAATGCGCATGGTTTATGGACATTATCCTGTAGTAAGTATGTGCTAAGTTAAAAAGCAAGACTTCATCTGAAAAATTTTGAATGGGCTCATTACTAACGTTGGAATTTGCCGCATTTTCTGCAGTTTCTTTCAATTTCCTTGTTTTCTGTCGTTAGTTAATGGCGGAAAACTGGTTTGTATCAACATACTCCAAACTACAGGCATTTTCTACAGAAAGATCGATTTTGCTGCTTAATCTGAGAAATGAGATCCAAAATACACTCAACATTCAAATAATTAAGTATATTTGCGTACTGTCATAGTGCGCCTTTCAGGACGTACATCAACGAACGCTTGCGCTCCCGCTGGGTATACAGGTCCCTTGTCTGGCTGTCCAGGCATTCTTATTTTTTCTGTTATTGCTGGTTAAAATCTGGTCAAGCGTTTGTTGTGAACCGGGGGTGTGTTGTGGAGCGCCAAGGTGCAGGTCCAGCTGCGCCGTCCACCTGCGTCCTCCCCGCCTTCAGCCTTCTCGACACAGTCCTGGCACCGTATCCATGTGTGGAGGAGAGGAGGGTGGGATAGATTCTACGCATGTCTACTCCCACTATCAACTAATTCGCACGCAAGTCCGCGTGCCTGTTTTACCTTGCTGTGGAGCACAGTATGGACATCGTCGGATACGACGATCGAACTATTATCATCACATCAACGAGCGATGCTCTGCACCTTCAGATGCAGAAAAGGGCCCTTCAAATCACGACAGAGAATGAAACAGCAATTTCTGCCTAAATTTCCGTCAACATGAGCAAAATGAGGTAAATAGAATGGAAGCTGTTGTTTGAGAGAGCTGAGAACGTGGGTAACAGAATGGAACATTTAGGGGTCGTTATATGATTAAAACAAGTAGAAGAATATGAAGTTAGAAGCCTAGGACCTCTTACCTTGCCTGCGTAGCTCTAAAAGCTGAAGCTTACTAAAACCGGATTAAGCAGGCTGATTGGCGGGTGACATGGGCAGCAAATGCGTCAATACCAAACAGGGAGATGATCCCACATAGATATAAACATGTCCATTTAGACCTTGCATTGGTTTTTTCAGCTCACAAATGCAAATATGGAAAGTATTTGTGTCCTAAAATTTATGCATCCACCTTTGCCTTCAATCCGACCTACTGAAGGTTAGTTTCCACAGTTTTCATGTCTGAGATAAACGAAAAATACCACCGCCGACATTAGCGCTGTGTTTTGTTGTTAGTGACGTCGACAGCAAATAAGTCCGGCCTTTCTTCCCTGTCCGCCCTCTGCCAACTCATTCTGTTACAAGACCAGTGACTCTGCACGGACTGACCCCAAGACCTAATTTGCATTTGGCCTCGTCTAATGGCGTCGTCATCACTAGGTCACACGGTCGCAGGACTGTGTTGCTTCAAGCAACAGGGGTTCAGCCGGCCTTATTTTCTCCTTTTTGGCTTTTGTCGTGCATATCGACCTGCCAAAATGCTCATAAAAATTGCGTCCTTTGCGTTATGTTCTACCGTTTACTTCGTGCTCACTGGTTTGTTGCCAGGCCCATCAGTTAACGGTGTGTTACCGGTACTTTGGCACTTATCTGCTCCTACCTAGCAGACGCGAAGGCGTTCCTTCGGAGTCATATATGTCGCGGTTTAAGAGCACAAGCAAAGACCACATCAATAGCAATGGCACCGACATGTTGCATGTTTTGGTGTCAGGTTTAGTATTTTATTCTTTCATGGGGGCGTCCAATCATCAATCCATGAAAATTAACGACTGGTGAGAACTGAAGGCAACATTCTGCATACGTCAAAATTCAGTGCCATCTTTCAGCGAACTCAAGCACAACTATAATTTGAGGACATATTTCGAAACATACCGACTGTGTGTGCGTCAACCTGTCCTGGTTTCGGGTCGGAATCAAACATCTTTATTTTGCATTAGCGTCAGGGTTTTATGGTCATCTCGGCGGCGGGACGACGACAATGTAGATGTTGCTGATCTTTGAGTGAATTCTCAATAGATCTCCTCAACTCTAAGTCATGCTTTATATTAGCTCCGTTTTATCCACTTACCCCTTCTTCCACCACACTAATGATCTAAGATCCCTAAACGACTGTCTGTTCATTAAGCATGCCGACGACGTAGTTGTTAATTACCCTCTCAAAAATCAGACACGTCTCCAGTCTCTGAAGTATGGCCTTGATTATGTCTCCGTATGGTCGAAGGAAAATGGTCTCCTAATGAACAATCAAAAATCAGTATAATGCATTTGCCGACTGCGGCCCTCCGCTAGTCCTGAATCCCTAGGCATCTTTCTCATCGGGCTATCATCTTCAGGTACCTTGGCGTCACTTTGTTCTCAAATCTTTCGTTGTCTTTACATTGTGAGACCCTTTTTACTAACGTTCGTAAACTTCTTTATTATATTCGTCGTTTACGTTTCTGCCAGACACCTCAACCCTTAGTCCGGCGATTCATAGACGCATGGATTCTTCTTTCTATTGGTTATGGTTATCTTGTCATTTTTTATGTTATGCTCAAAAACCTCTCCTAATTTTAAAACGAGTCCCCGAATGCTCTCTTCTGCAGACGGTGTTTCTTATGCCTTCTTAGTTAATAGTATCATGCAGCGACATTTGAAAACGGTCAAGCAATTTGCTGGTCGAATTCTGCATGACGCTGCCTATCCCCCGCTTTCTGAACTAAACTCTGTGAGGCCTTCCAGCCCCGTGCGTCGTGGCTTTTGACTTACCTCTTGTCGTACATCGGCATATTAATAATCTGTATTTCCATTCGTGGCGCGATATCTTAGGTGTTAGGAGAGAGAAATACAGAAGTTAAGACTTGAACTGTATCAATAATAGTCGTTCCCTTTTGTATTAAACTTTTTGACTCTTAAGTACTTTACCAACCTATTTTCTGGCCACAGTTTATGGAGCTGGTTTTTGCTGAAAATTTCAAATTTATGATTTCAAAATAAAGCAACTTCCCCTCCCTCTCGGTTTCTATGGTGTTATGACCCGCCTGGTACTTGAAATCCCCTGGAGCGTGTATGCGTTCGACCCTGGTTCCCAATCAAGGCAGCAGACAAAGAACACACGTCTGGCCACGGAACGTGTATTAGCAAACACGTATAAGCAAGTCACGTCTAGGTAAGGGTGACGCATATTTATCACACGCTAGCGTGGTTCGCCGGCACTCGGTCCAATGGCCTTCGGGAAGAGGGGAGCAGCCAATGGGAAAGCGCCTGACTGAGATGACAGTGCGGTAGAGAGAGAGCAAACGCACGTGATCTCCATTGATTGGTCTGCTCTTGTTTTTGGGAGTGTAGGCACTCCCAACACCTCCCCTCCAAGTGGGTCAGTACCGCTTTTGGCGTGGATTGATCTGCATC
>CACRXP010000107.1:34334-45480 GCA_902702965.1 Spirometra erinaceieuropaei | reverse complement strand
GCTAAGGGTAGTTGTATCTAACAGTGGAAAACAGGCATGGTCAAACTACATATCTTCAAACAGGGGGATACTCAGTGGATTGCCCTTGGAGGCCGGAGAAGTTACCGTTTGATGGCACGGAAAGTTAACTTGCCGGAATATAACATTAGGCCCTTTCACAAATACCCAGAGACCGCGGCAACCTTTAAAACCGCTGGTTAGAAATGCGAATAAGGTCCTAGCAGAGTCCCTAACCTTCCCGTAAAATCTTAATGGCCAACTAATTCCCATATTGCCTTCCGTCTGATTTAAAACACACTGACTGACTATTATAAGAGACTATCTTTACAGCACTGTATGTAAATATGTGTATGAAGGGCGCAGTCAGCTGCAAACTTAAGCTACTGTGTGATGAGGCATCAAATAATAGGCCGATAAGCTATTTACGAGCTTGGACAAGAACGATAGAAATGCTAGGAAGGACGCCATATGTGAACGTAGAATCAGTAAGCAGGCGAATCGAGCGTGAGACCCTCGTCCTAGATGGCTACATGATATCCAAAGATCCTCTATCTTACCTTGATATACTAAGAGGACTTCAGCGGTTCCTCGATGGAAGACGAGGGACCGCGTGCGGCAAAATTTAGACGTTTTTAATTTTACCTGAATGGCGGTGGCTGTTTACCGATTTTTGTCCTAATTGTTAAGTGCACAAATTGACAAGCAAAAAGATCAAAGTATTTGGAAGTTTTCCGAGCTTGCCTCTCCGACTAAGGCGGTAGGATAGCTACTATATTGCTTTCAGATAATTAATTATGCCACCTCGCAGTAGGCCTGACTGATAGAAGAATTTGGACAGCGGATAATTCATACTGGAGGAGGGGGCGAAAGCTGCATTAGCGGCTACGTGTACCTATTACTTGGTCAAAATGCCCCCAGCTACTATCTTTGGCACAGATTACCTAAAACTTTTAAGTGTCTTTGTGGTCATGATGACAAAAGACTGACAGAATTGTGGTAGGCGAGTGTGCTTGCTATTTCTGACACTTTATGCATTCCCATAAATTTGAATTTATCTTTTTGTACTCTAGGTTTTGGTGTAAGGCGCAGCTGTTGCGAGAACTTTGAATGCGCTTACGCTGTTTCACTGTGTAAATCTACGTGTTGAACTCTGGAATCGGTCTTATGTGCGTAGCTATACTAACCCAAGCGCTTTAAGCCTATTTTGAAATTCCTATTCCGACCGGCTGGTGCAACAATTGGCACACCCGGCTAAACCGATGTTCTCTAAGCGGAAAAGATCGGTGACCCAAGTTACGGGATCGAGTTCACCCTCCCGCTCACGACTTTAATCTGATATGAGCTCAGGGCTTGCAGAGAATAATAACTCCTCCGCCACATCGAAAATTCCATACTTTGTATGAACAAGTAGAAGTATAATTATTTTACAGAGTTTGTTTTCTGTAAAATGCTGAGAGACAGCCGACATTTTGTAGTACTTTCTTATAGAGCCAGTGCGTTTACGAATAATCGAACTGTCTGTGAAGACGATTGGTTCACAAGATAATTTTGTTCACAGCCAAAATGCAGGTATTTTGGCTCTTGATGAGGGAAGATGGTTGAAGTGCAAAAAAGGTATTCCTTAGTGCTATTCTGTTCATAGTCATTCATGGTGGGGACAATATTGTACTTAAGAGGTTCATTTCACTTAGCTTTTGTACTTTTAATGAGTTAGAAATCATCGCTGCACTTTTACTTGTGATAATGTTCTCAGCTGCAAAAGTCACACTGAACTTTAAATGACTATTTATATTGTAGGCATCTCCTCCATCGATTTTCGATTGCAGTGAAAATTTAGAAATACTTTGCAGAAAACGTACACAAATGATTTTTCTCCGCATTTGTTTGGTAATAGGCTACGTCTTCTGCAAGTTTTTTTACACGAAAAAAGGGTGTTTTCGGTTTTAACAATTCCTAATTATGAAATTATAAAAAGGCCAATGTTCATTTGAATAGCATCCTATCTGTCTGCTTAGGAATGGGCCTCACTAAGTGTGCCATATAAAGCAAATTCGTCGCAACCTTTCATGAGTCCCATACGATATTACCTTGGAGACAGAAAGGACTGCACTTTCTTCTTTACATGGAAAGTGTGCATCTTGTGGAATGAAAACCCCAGGCAAAAATCCAACGACAGGTTAAGTTCAAATTAGTCACGAATCGGAAAGGTTTTTTTTCAGAACCGAAATACATTCTTTATTTGCGTGCATTGTTAGAAGAAGATATGATTTGCTACCAAATAATTATAAGAAGTAGTTATTTCATAGAGGTTTTTCAAAGAATATACTCGAATTTACAAGGGCGTCAGGATTGGTGGAGAGCATGCAAGTATATAAGTAGTCATTTTTGAAAAGTATATCTTTTGCAGATGGCCGGAAAAAGTGCATAAATAAGACAAGATTTTGACGTGTGCGCAGTAGCACGGAATTTCTTCAAAAGATAGACAATAATATGGCCTCACTTAAGAAATCCTTGGTGATCGAAAATTCCTTTCGGATATTTGATTTGCATTTCGTGAGATGGGTCACGGTCTGTATGTATATCAGCTGCAATATCGAGAGAATTTGTCAATTTGTTAACACATTATTCAAGAGCCCAAAAAGATTGACGGAGGAAGAAGCAACTATTGCGGGGACAATTCATGTCTTTGTTCCTGTATTTCTGTCTCTTCACACATAAAAGTTTGCGAAAATAATCATGTCTTTTAGTCGATTTGCAGGGAAGTGCATCTCTTTTAAATTTAGGCCTCTATAAATTAATATTTCGATTGTTGGAAGTTTTCAGCTTTGAGGTTTTGAGGATTTTCTTATGGTTTTTATGAAATTTGCCACCTGCATATTTATTAGCATATCCCTCTCTAGGAATACAGAGGGACATTGGAATTTGCCATAGGGAAAATACATTAACATTTCCGAAACCGTATAAACATTTGAAAACGCATTCCTCGTCTTCAGAAGTACAGGCGATGGAATACTTTGCAAAATGAAATAGCGTTTCTTTTAAGTACACTAGTCAAGGAATACACAGTCATTCATGAGACTTTTTATAAGAGACGAACGTTTTACAGTTCCAGTAACAGTTCCAGCGACATTCATTCGAGCAAAAGCCGTGCCTTTAAATGCAAATAAACAAACAGTCAGTGATTTTTTATAATGGCAGCGGAATTGTAGATTTTTGAAAATTACTACACAATAAGGAAGACATCGATCTTGAATAGTCAGCTGTCTAAACTTTGAGAAAGTTGTTTAGGAGGCACTTCGATCCGAACTCCTGCAATTATCTTCTTGCTTCACCTAGCCTGCAACCCCTCACAATCGCAGCCCACCACTGGCAATTTCCTTGTTTTCACCTGTTGTTATTCCAGGTAGTTCACCCCAAAATCCCCACCGTTCAGCTTGTAAACTCAAATTGAGACAGAGTCGATCTTTCCGCCTTGTCATGAGGTATGGTTTTAGAACTGGGATAAAAAGCATTTGGTTTACATTTTACTATTGTGTGATCTGCGTATCTACTTAGCTTTTACTTTGGAATGTTGTTCTTTCACCTTCGGTCCCGCCCAAGCTTTCATCGCCCATTTGAAACCAGCTTTAAAGAACCCAGTGCAGTGTACTTCACTATAAAGCAGGGGATTTTTATGCTTCAGATAATAAAACATAATGTCCAAAGTAGCAGACCAGAGGATGGGACGAAACTCGCCACTGGGTGCATGCATCCATCCAGGCGTTAACTCGGTTAGACTGTGGTCACGCCAGTGATTGGGACGAGTTGTGCAGACGATAGGGGGCTGAATATGATGAAGATAACTGACGAAGCCTGCGGCCGTGCTTACGCCCCTCACCACTCTTTGTTTTGGCCACTAGGGATGCCCTTAAAACTGAGAACGAGTATGTGAATGTAATTGGGTTAGCGAAATTCGCGAAAATGCCTTTACGCTTGAACGATTTGTCTCGTCGTTACCATTTTGGATTTCGTCCGACTGAACAGAACGGAAATCGAGTAATAGAGGACATTCCAGGAATTCTGGCTTCTGGAGATAGGGTTCAAAAGCGAGTAATTTGTGATGCTTAGATGGCGTGTTCAAATTGTTCAAATTGTTCAAATTGTTCAAATTGTCTATATTTGGTCTTTTATTTGGTTTTAGGCCTGGTAAAAGATGAGCCATAATGGTGAACACAGCAACCTTGGACTGTTCGACAATTATAAAAAGCACTGGCAGGAAAGCAATCTGTTTCTTGTATACCGATGTCTGTCCATTTTCAGTAGTTTTTGGCGAAAATGTTTGCGACAGCCGAGTCGAGTCAAATGTCTAACTTAAACAAAATGCACAATAATACAAGAAAACAGAAAGATATCATCGATCTCGGCGAAATACCTTCCCTTTGACCTTACGCCATTTAGATCTTCAACTAACGGGGTTGACTTTTTCAAGTAATCTTTGCACTAACTTTAAGCAATTTTTGTCCTTCGCGACCAACGAATGCTCACCCTTGTGCTGAGAATATTTACTGAATTATGGTCCTAATTTTAACTTTCTTTGTGGTCTAAACCTCCGCAAATACTTGGTTCATATAGTTTCACTGTGAGCCTATTTGGCAGCAGTAGCATCCGAAGTTTTCAAGGTTCAAGTCAGACTTTCAAAAAATGAACTTTAACGCAAAACGAAATATGTTTTCGAATAACATAAGGGATAAGTTAAATCAACCGAAACGTTGAGTTGAATAGATTTACCTTATTCAAATCAACCTAGTTAGCGTCGCCATCATCCATATGAACAATTTCATAAATGTTTCCGAACGTTGTTACGTCACCCTGTTGATAAGTAGGGCTAAAACTTCAAAATGGTCCAACGGCAAAATATTAAAAAGCTAGAATATGGAAACAGACTCCCACAGACCACACTCAAGCAGATCCAGTCCCCTGTTTTACTTATCGATACCCACCATCTCAATTGACGTATTTATTGCAGCGCGATTATATCCCTTTGGACTCATTCTTCGTCCTATGGTACCATAGGCAAAATTATGACCGTGTTCTGAAGTATTTTATTAGACCATGCGACCATCGATGTTTCACATATGACCCGCAGTCAGCGACAGGCTCCCACAATCTGAGATCTGCAAGTCTAATTTAGTTTAGGCATGGTAAATAAACCAGTCTCAACTATAAAATATTTCTAGATTTTATTTGTCCTCCGTCAGTCACAGGGGTCTTGAGGCGTGTGCTTTTGTCTAGAAGTAAGCAGATTCAGAGTGCTATAGTCAGTAAGTAACGGGAAATGTATCAGTGCTGGTAGCACTTAAGTGTTCTATGGTGAGAATGAGTGTGCATGGCACTTTGACCAGCTAACCCGAAAGAGTCAATAGGAAATTTTCACCTCGGATTTGTCTATGTCTGTCTGCTCAACACTATGTACTGAGCTCTGGAACTAATAAATAGCTTGCGCTATTGGCAGAAGCAAAGAGATAGGGGCTAGATCGCAGTTGGTAGCCAGGAATGTGGAAGCGGACGACGACCTCAACCCCAATCCTAACCTCATGCTTAAACGTTAACCATTAACCTTAATGGCAATACTAACCCTAACCGAAATCTAAACGTCACCGTAGCTCTTCGACATGGCCTCAACTGAGAAACCTAACCGTAATACTGGAGCCTATTCGCACGCTCAAACCCTAACCGTAACCCGAAAATCTAAGCCCAAAGGCATAACCCTAACCCGAAAATCGGAAACCATTAACCGGTACCCTAATCATAACCTCAAACGTAAAACGGAAGCCAAATGGGTCAGATGTGATTATGGAACCTCAAAAATTAACCACCGTAAGCAAACCCCACAGCCACCTGTAATATGGGGCTTGGCTAGCCGAGATAGGTCCCAGGAATCAGTCGTGAAGAATATGCTAAGGTAGTTGAAACAAGAACTTGATTCGCCCGACGTTTCGTATTCCTGCTCAAACTCATCATCAGAGACTCATATCTGCTATTGTCTCTGATGATGGGTTCAAGCTGTTTTCCAAAACGCCAGGCGAATAAAGCTCTTGTTCCAGCGCCCATGTATTCTTCTTTACAGTTTACGCTATCTTCGATTGAACTTCGCGCAAATCGAAGAGGCAGTATAAGTTATGAGAATCGGAGGAACTCGGCATGTGGAGGGATTGATTTACCACAACCTGTCTGTAAGCGAATCAGACATAATTTGATATTGAGACTGCATGAGACCCTGTCAGGATGAGCGTTGTGCGAGTAGTCGAGGCATGTCCTTTGATAGTGAATGATATTCACCAGCTGGAATGATTCTATCGACAGCATCGAAGTCCCATTTTTTACCTTCGTCCTATCCTAGTTGACAACCGTAATGTCATACAGGATAGCGTCCACTCGTTTTAGTAGTTTTTGTTTGCTGATCCAGATGGTTTGGTCGTGTGCTCGAAGCACGCGGAAGGGAAACTTGTGGGCGCCCTGATTCTATCCGGAAGCGGTTACGATTGGCGAGATCCATGTAGCCTAATTAAGGTGGTGGTACATATTATGGTAAGAAATGAACCCTCTGGCATGCGTGTGATCCAACTTCGAAAGGAACTCGTCCTCCGAGCGATCGCACTCGGGGTCAATATTCATGCGAGACGTGGCTGGTTGAATCAATCCGAATTATAACCATCACGAGTAGTAAGTTACCAACCGCAAGTACAAGCTCGGCGCATACTCCAAGTATCGCCTGGCAAACTATTTTTGTCCATATCTTTACTGTCCCGCTTAACTTCCCCGTTCTCTGATACCTATCCTTCTCCCTCTTTTGCGACCATTCCGATTCTCCACCTCCCCTAGGTAAATATCTAACCATCGTCTAACACCGCGTCGTTCCTTTCGACTGCCACGGCTTACGGAGTGGCTTGCGTACAACTACCTCCATCCCTATCCCCAAGAGGATAGTTTGCGCGTTGGGGGGAGGGGGGAGGAGACCCAGACGCCTGCTCTGTGCGCTCGGTCATTTTCATACCCGCAGATGGGGCTACTGGTTACTGGTGCGGATGTCTGTACTCTGAATGCACCTGATACCCGACCCCTTTTTATCAACCCCCTTTCGTGGCGTGGGTGACGCGAATGTGGAAGTAAGCGCAGTGACTCACCACCCGGTTTTTCGTTTTTTGTGAATGAGACATACGCCTGAGGGGCCCCAGGACCCCTGCATAACGGTCCCCCCCTCGCTGTCGGGTTCCGTAAGCCACGCGTTGGACACCGATTAGTCATTTTATGCAGAGGGCCTAATGCTTTGACCTGACAGAGAGAGCAGACAGAACTGTCAATATGCGTGTTGGCGTGGCAATCCTGTTTATTCCTCCCCCCTCCCCCCACCTAAAGCACCTCTCATTCTCCGTCCCCCAGACAAACCCAGCATAAGGCCAATACAGCGGCAATTATTTGACGAGCGTTTTTTCGCGTTTTCTCTGTTTTCCCATGAAAATGTGGACGGCTTTAGATGGTGGTCTGAAGCTTTCACCGTTATTAGTTCGTCAAGTATACGCAAACCCCGCATGACGGGTTTATGGCTTTTTCCTCGTTAGGCCTTAGGCATCACCGAAAAAGGCATTAAAAGTAATTTTTTACATCTTTGGTTGTCATAGAGCCGAGGTGCAGTTCGAGATATTATTGTCAATGAAAAGAGGAGCGCGAAAAGACATGGCTTGCTCGATGTGTTGGGTATAAACACTGTGTTCAACATCTTTATTTTCCGTGCCCTGTACTCGTCCTTAGTGATCTGTGAGAGAAAAGACCTTCTGAAGCTTTGATTGTGTGAAAGAACTTGAGCAGAGTAGAACTGCTAACTGTTTTAATAGGAATTTCTTGGCTCCAGGACTGTAATAAAAATTAAGGATGCTATTAACTTACACTCACCGTATCTGGGCTCAAGTGCCTGTGGTACTGTTCCTGTCTTTTATACCCCTACGACGACCTAAATTCATAGGGTGCCAACTGAACTTGATGGCCTGATGTGCGGCGTTTTCAATTTAATTTTCTTTCCGACTTGATTTGTTGGCCTAATCGCATTAAGTACCTTAAATGCTAAGAAAACTGAAATTACGCAATTCGTTGTTTGCAAGAAGACACACTTTGATTTTAATCACCATCGTAAACTGCTGTAAACTAGGTCATGAAACATTCATTCCAAAATCATTGCGACTCAATCCGTTTCAGCTCCTTGAAGCATTATCTGACACTAAAATGAGACCATGTCTGTTGAATGATAGTAGCAAGCATTAATGATGGATAGGCTCAGACAGAAAGTTTATATTAATATTTTTAAGCCGAAGTCCATCAGCTACAGCAGACTAACCGCGTAGTATTCATATAGTGCTAAAAGGCAACTGGTAATAAATGCACGGAGGTAGGATATGTCATAGGTGACGGCACAAGTACTGGGTAAATGCCTAAACAGCTATTTCATCGATATTCTACTGCTGTATGGCACAGCGGTGAGGGCTTCGACTAATCAGTGAGTTCCCCAGCGTTCCTTATGTGATTTTTGGCAAAAATTCAGTTTTGAAAGTGCGATTTTTAATTTCCTCGGAACGCTGGGCGACCCACTGGTGAGTCGAAGCCCTCGCCGATGTGTCATACAGGGGTAGAATATCGTTTCAACACCGGAAACACATGTTTGGACCCTGAGCTAGTACCCGCGCTACTAAATGTGGCCTATCGCGCAACCCAAACGCATAACATCACTTACAAGTAAAATATCCAGCCTATATTTTAAAAGCCTTGAATGCAAGCGTGACAGCAGATCGGGTTCAAAGTTATCGCAGAACTGAATAAGCGTTTGAACCAAAAGATACCCTCCATCCAAGTAAAAATCCAAAGATGACTCAATTCCATAACGAATGAGCAGAAGAAAGAGTATTTTTGCACATTTTTCTGTAATATATGTCCGAATTTATGAAGACGTCGAATATCAATAGAAAAGGGTCATAATATTTAGATAGCCATTTTTACAACTTCGTTTTCGCAGGCTGCCAGAGCGAGTCTCGTTATAGAGCCGGTCTCCCGATGTGAATGAATTGTTTAGGCATTAAGCCGCCCGATGGTTAACAGTACAGCCTCACTCAACTAGTATTTTTGAATAGAAACCACGCCTCAGAATTCCGGCTAACGTTTTTTGAGATAGCATATTTATTATAACGGTTGTGACCCCTTGAGTCGGGATACAAAAAGTACGAAAACACGTCGTCGTAGCTATTGTGCTGGTATCACTGACAACAATTATGTTTAGGTAGGGAGTATATCGATACTTTGCTGATCGTGAGGCAGTTTTATACATTAATAAAGGGATAGCCATAATGCCTTGCGAATAGACATTTCATGGTCTTCAAAATCTTATGGCCAGGAACTGGTTACGATCAGAACAAGGCAAAGGCGACGAAGCCTGCAGACTTTATTGACGTCATTAAATTCCGTGACCTCTTATTCAACTGCACACGGTCATGGCGTATTTATATTGATATCAGGTCATCCCTCAAGCCTAGGACTAGAATAATACGAAATTGTCTATGAAATGAGTACATGAAAAAATATTTTTGTTCATTTTTCTATGAAATGCATTCAAGTTTTTGAGGGTATTAAAGATTAAATTTGAAAAATCCATAATGCTCAAGTAGCTTTTTTAAAGAATGAGGCTTTTGCAGGCGGGTGGAATGCAGCTCGTTCAAAAGCCGGCATCATGACCTAACAGAACTATCGTGGAGTTATGCTGCACGATTAAGCAATCTTCTCGAGTCGGAAGCCCAGTTTAAAGTTTTGCTCAGCATTTCATCAGATACGTCAGTTTGTTGTGGACTTTTGTTTTTCCCCCTTTGCTTAACCTCCAAAGTTCAAGTGATAGCATTGTCCATTTCCATAGCGCACGTTCTATTTAGTCAAAATGTTAGCCCAAGTTAATTCGGAAGGTTACTTTATAGATCTCTCTGCGTGCAACAGCCACAGACGTGTTACAGTAGTCGAAGAGAGACCTGCGTGCAGAGTCAGTTCTGAAGAACACCGTGCAAAACGGGTTAATTTTCTGATATAATCGGTTGGATGTAACATTTATGGGCTCGAGGGAATTAAGTGTAACAAAGAGGAAGCATTCTGAAATAAATTATGAGCCATCAGGACAGAACCAAGTTCACCTTTTTGTTTTATGAGCTTACATGGGATGAAAAACTTTCTACCTAGTAGTTATAGGACGGTCAACCAATCGGCGCCTAGCAGGAGCAGCCAAACATTCGTCGGGGTGCTTTTTACCAGACACTGCGGAATAAAATAAGAAACAAATATAATAACAGAGAGCGGCTGGTTTATTTCGGCGTACCCGACGACTAAGAGACAAATAGTACTCGAGATACAATACGCGTTATTCGAATACGCCAGCTAACTGTACTGTAAAAATCAACTGAAAATAGAGGTGCAGCATTCTTAAAAGAAATTGTCGAAGGTTGCGCTTTTCGAAACGCCTTTGCGTATTCTTCCACTCTAACCCAATGCGCAGGCTTACACTCTTTCAGAAATTCGTCTCTGCCGTTTTTTATGTCACTGTTTTGATGCACAACTGCTTACGCGTTAAACACTGCCTGCCGGAGAAGTCAGTCACCTTTGCCCCTTTTCTCACCAACAATAGGAGATATCCGTCATTTTCTAATGCTCAAAATGTTTTCCTTATTAGTCTGATTGCCCAAACTAGGGATTATGCATATGATGATCGACCTTCTCGTGAAGCATGAAAATGCGTGCTGCTACTCACCATCTTTCTGAAAAACACTGCCTATTGTTTTAAGTCTGCCTTTGGGTAGCGGATGTATTTTCAATTTTCCTGACGTCTGGCAAGCATCTCATTTTTAAATTTGCATATCATCTTCATTTTCTCCTGCTCTTCGGATTGTCAATTTTGGCAGCCCCAGTTGGTGCAAGCAATCCTGAAATCCTTTGCTGGGTAGGTGAAATCTATTCATTTTTTTAGTCTCATATACACATGAGCCCTCCTCCAAACGTATCTCAGTTATTTAATGGTTTTATACAACTAGATTGAACACGTATCCGAGAGCATAGCAGGAACGTTTTCAAGGACACCGCTTTCATAGCA
>CACRXP010000107.1:0-26298 GCA_902702965.1 Spirometra erinaceieuropaei | reverse complement strand
ACCCGACAATAGTGTTCCCCTCCAAATTTAGTAACCGGTAGCCAACTTAATTCTCGGAAATACAAAGGTATTTTTAATTTTTATGTGGGATCAAAGGCATGAAATTTTCACCCGTTTTTCATACCTTAGGAAGTGGGGCGCCGTTTATTAAATAACTCACTATTGCATAAAGAGAACGTAAGTCAGTTAGTTCTGCCAATACTTACAAATAAATTGCCAGTAAACTGTCAATTGGTCTATTCTAGACTTCATGCAGTAGCCCTGTATTAACTTCGGGTGTCGTTTGACAATGCTCTCCATAACACCCTCTGCAATACTTTTAGTTTATATTTGAGCCGTCCCTCTGCTGTCCTGGCGAAATCCTAGATGTTTTTACATGCTTCAGATGTCTCTGGCAGGCGCAGACGGGTTGTCCAGCTCTGTCAGCCAATGCGGCGGATCTCGCCTCTGGTTTCCGCGACTCTGTCTGGACACTGTCCTCAGGAGTGTGAGAAAAGAGATAGTACGGTAGATGCAGCGCAAGTCTACTACCACTATAAACTAATTCCCGCGTAAGTAACAGTCCCTCCGTTTGTCCTGCTGTGAGGTGCACAGTGGATATTGTCGACAACGGCTGTCGAACTGTCAGTACTTTCGAAGTTAAAACAGTGTTTTATAGACCTTTAAGTCTACTGGCGAAGTAGAAACCGTTTAATTAGACACCGCTCTTTAGGTGGGGAAACGCTGGTTGCTGGTAAAGCTTGGTTTCTACAAATATGCCAAGGGGGAAATATCTACTATCAAATTAGGTCTAATCCTGCCACCAAAACCTTTCAAGGTTTGTGAGATGCATTTCCAGGTTCGTTTTGTGGATTTTCGGGGTTTTCACTGCTTTTTAAGGTATCCAATAATAAGTCAAGTCAGATATGTTAAAAGTACTACAAGTTTTATCTTTTCAGCAGGTAGTTGGTAGACCTTTCTGCAACATCAGTTGGACTGTGGCACATATTATTCATTTTGGAGAAAAGTTAGTAAACCTGAATCTTGTGACTTGAAAATATAACTTTCTAATATGTACGAAAAATCGAACTGTCTAAAATCGAAAACAGCAGTCATTTCTTCCTTAAAAACAAACTAAGAACTATGACAAAAATTCTAGAAAAAGTTCACATAGAAATTTAGAAAACTGAAAAAAACTTCGGACGCTATCGTGAAGAAGAAACAAGGCATGGATGAGAACGTGGGTGCATAGTACATTTCTCTCTGCATATAAGTAAAAATTGCAACGAATTACGTCTATTTACACGTCTGAACAGTCAAGAGCTCCGGTCGCCGCACTTACAAGGAAAAGGTTATTACAAATAAGCCCGCATTTATGGACCTTATTCAGGAATATCTGGCTGTCAATCCTAATTTATTAAAATTCGCCTATATAACACCTGGTTTCCTGGACCCTTTAAAATGCCTAAGTCACTTTTCTATCATTCAGAGATCTAGTTTAGCAGAATGACTATAAAACTTTTAATGGAATTGAGAATGAAGATATGCGGCATCGGTAACCAATTTGACTTCATTGTTAACCTCTTTCTTGATCTGTCAGAGAGTGCAATTGTGTTCTTTGAGGACGTTTAAAAGCCACTTCTGCGTACACAGCAATACACAACTTGTTTTCTGAGACTATGCCATGGGAGGAACTAAAAAACACTTTACGCAAAACTGCCCTGAACATATTTTTCCCACTGTCGACAATGGAAACCTACTCCAAAGTAGGAATGCTCAAAGTTCATATGGCTTAGTCAAAAATCTGATTTGTCTTTACGGTGCAGGACGCTTACGCAAATTGTCGGATGTAGGTTGTATTAGGTTTCTCACATACGTGGCTTGGAGCACAGTTTCCATGGCCTATATTGTTATAAGGATACATTTCTCGGGGTTAAAATAAAATGCCAGCTTTTTAGTATCTGTGCGCTCCGATAGATAGCTCCCATCGATGCAGGCATGCGACTTCGTTAAAAGTATTCGGTATTAAGAGGGAGCAACGTCTTGGATAACCTGATCTAACCCCCTTAAACCACCTTTAGAAAAAAACCATAGAATTATTTGTGGTATTGATTTTTATGTACTCCTGTTCTGTTCTCTGTGTGCTTTTTCAGTAAGCCATTTTGAACGCTTTCCTATGCTGAATAAGTAGCATGCCCGCGTCAGCTCTAGCTGAGTTAACCAAAAAATAGGGAGCATTTAAGGTGAAGAGCCCTGCTTCCTTTTATAAGGAACGAAAAGTACTTCTTGGATAAGTGCGTTTGTAGTGATAATTATGCAAGTGAAAAGAGTGCATAATCATTCCATTGAGAGGCATGCTACGAACTGCAGATTCAGAGTGGTTTCGTACCTTTGGAGGTTTCTCGCTTTTCTGCATACTTCTTGTAAATGCAAATGCCAGCCAACAGACCGGTAGAGGTGACCTAGGGACCTCAACTAAAGTTTTTGCTGCTATCTTTTGCGTATTTCTTTGGATCGTAATTAACACTATGCAAAAAATGCTCATGCAACTATTTAAGAATTATGTGCCCTTTGGGTGACAAGAATCTGAAAGCAGGTACGGGGTCTCTGCTGCGGAAAGGAATTCACTGGGGAACGTAATTATGAATTGTATTAGACGACAGGATTACATTCGAATGAAGATAAGCCTACCACAATGCCTTGAGAGAGGCACAAAAATTCATTCTAAAGGAAATACAGTGAATCATATCCATAGATGTTGGTATGACTTTCGCATGTCTAAGCGAAACGCATGTTCCTGCTATCTGTAGACTAAGCCCTTGTGGGTTGAGGTACGCCGGCTCGCGTGAAATCAGTTATCATTCATGCCTATGAGCAATTATATGCGATCCACCACAATCTTGCTCAATTATAAGTTCACAAAGCGTGCAAGTCTCTGTCAAACAAATGTGTGGTTAAACATCTCTGGTTACTGATCCGCTGAATTTCTCTTATCCTTTGCTATTTGACACAACACTCTATTCACTTTTTCCCGTCATTGTATTCCATGCGGACGCAACTTTTTGTAAGCAGTGAAATTCCCTGCTGTCCCGTCTGGGCCCCACAGTAGCACTTTTGCATTGCACGTAATTTAATTATTTCCTGCACAGTTTGATCTTTGCAACATAATACATAAAGTTTTGCTTTAGCCGCTGATAGTTACTCAACACAATATTTTATTGCCGACAAAAAGACTGTTTATTTTATCGCATTTCCAGTTTATAGTTATACCTCAAATAAATCTGTACAGATGGAGCACGGAACAATTTCGAGCGATATGTCCTATCCGCTTATGTCTCAGAGATTTATTTCTGTTAGAAGCAGAGGCGGTTTTCATTATCCATAAACATTTCGGTATTCAGTGGATTCCTCGTTGACGATGAATGTCTACAACAGTGAGGTGAATTCCATAATTTTATTTCTCACTTTATTCGACGTGGTTGTCTTGATAACGCGGAAAAGACTGACATGTCATTTGTGGCACCTGGCACTCGAATAATACTAGTAGACCTTGGCTTATAGCAACTAAGATGAGGAAATGGAGTGTTAGTTCAAAGACTTCACGGCAGACATCGGGAAACTGCGTTTCATCGAGTTGGCCCGTACGTCCTCGACCCCCATCAGAAAACAGCCCATATTTGAGTCGCAAGCAAGTTTTAGGATAATGACAGAGAGAGGTTGGAGCGGGCCTTTGTAGCTGTTTAGGCATAGTGCATTCAATATGATAAATCATCACGCGGAAGAACGTAGTTTTGTCATGGCCTCTGTTCAGGACCCCAATATTTCCTATGCTGAACTTGACTAAAGTGAATTTGTTTCGTATTTGATCCCTGTTTAAGTTAACTTTTTCATTTAGAGTGCGTTCCCCAGTCGTGCATTTTGAACGCTGAATATACCGTAGAGGAACTACTCCAAGGAGCATCTCGGCCTTCATGCAGATTCAGAATTATCATTTTAGCATGTGTCGCCTGGGAATCAAAAGGTGCTCAATGGATATCACTTAATTTCATTCTGGAATCTCCTAAACCTTCAGAGGAGGGTTCTATTATATTTGATGTGCACATATTTGCCTGATTTTAAAACGGTTTTTTGGTACAGCAAATGATCTAGCTCATGAAATGCTGCAACTGGCATTTGAGTGGATAGTACCCCACAGATGTGGTGGCGCTACTTTTGTTTCTCGAATTCGCCCGGGATTCAGAAATCCTTTTAATAAAGAAGAATTCACTTCAACTCCGTTTTCATTAAGTGAAGGCAAGTCAAAATTAGACGAAACTGCGCATTTCCTGATATCCAAGCAAGTATTTACGCTATTCAGTATCATCTTTCAAAGCCACTTGTTTTTGCGCGTTGTGCTATGGAGATAAACCAATCTAGGCAAGAAAATTTCAAGCAAACTCCTTATGAAACGGCAAGTTGACTTTTAAGTCAATGAAAATCAGGCGGATTCGGACATTCGAAATCGCATTGTTTTTAAAAACAAGAAACAGTTTAAGCTTTGAAAACTATTTATTGCAAACTGGGGACTTTTATGCCATTAAATTCAGTAATAAACTTGTATAACAGTAGCTTGCTTTACCACAGAGGATTAGAATGCGTAAACCAATATAAATTGAGTACACGCGACATGCTCTCATTTTCGTTTGCCACACCGTACCATGAACATGTCGAAGTTCCTCCTGCCGGATGTCGATTTTGAGCGAATATGAAAATTGGCATTTGAAGGCCGTCGAATGCGTCTTTAATTAATATTTCAATGCTTGCCAGACCACTCCGCACAGAATAATTGATAGCAGAATACTGCCTAAAATCAGGCAACTTCGATTAAAATGAAAAACGAGGAATCAAGGCGACAGTTTTATTCGCCGCGCACCAAAAGTGCCACTTGAACTTATTCACTAGTTACATTCGTCAGTGGTTTCTTTGCGCATAATTAGTAAAAGAGAGAAAAAAATCGGTCTCTTCCGCGCAAACGCCATGACAAAGTCACTTATAAACAGAGAATCTTTTAATAACCATATCTGGTTTGTCCAAGAATATATTTATCGCGGGCTTTCTTTCTGGAAGAACATCTACTTTTATGGTGAGGTCTCATTTTTAGATAAGATTGCGAAATCGGCCAAGATGGTCACAACTGAGAACCTCACATGAGTACGCCTTCCATTGAAATGGACTTTCAGGAGCTATCCACGCTTGGTGGTTTGAAAGGTTATTATGTTCGAAGGGCGGTCGACATGTCTATCAACGATGGAGACTATCGGTAGCAAATTGTTTTTTATCATCACAAAGGACGACTTCGGTCACTATGGAGGTGGTCCACGTTGAATAAACACTGTGATGTCGGAAGATGACGACCCTGTTCACTACCATAGGAGATGTAATTCAAAGTTACCTTACGCTCATAGTTTACTATTTAAATCCGAAGCAGCCCTTCCGCCTGTAACATACAAAGTGTGTTTATTCCTGCCAACAGTCCTGGCCTCAATCCCATTGAAAATCTGTTTACGCCAATCAAATAAACTGCGAAATGGAAAGAAAACAGCTTTACCTGCAACACAAGCTAGGTTTCACGATAAAGAATTGTATAGGCCAAACCGGCACGGGTAACTTAGTAGTCTCTTCTTTCTCCCTTTTTATTGACAATTTTAAAAGCAAAAGGACAATCAAGAATGTACTGATGCGCTGTATTAGCTATTATTTATCATTATTTTGCTGCATCATGTTTTCCTTCTCTGTCGTCAGGTTTCTTAGGCCCTAATTAATTCACCCGTCATAAAGTCGCTTTTCGGTGCGATGATTTTCGATAAAGTAAATTATTTCTTAGCTAATAAGCAACACTTTATAAACCAAGCCATGACTTCTCTAGGATATCGGCCGCTCCTTCAACGCAGAATAACTTTTAATAATGTGGGATGGGCGTCTGTGCGTTACATGGGTTTTAATGCAAAATTATTGCCATTTCTCCTTATATGTTACTAACCGTATATATTAATGCAAAGTGTGTACATCATATTGTTCGTTGACATCTTTACGAAATCGCACCATTTTATGACATTATTTTCTAATTTTATTGTCCTTCCAGGATTTGTCTGTGGCAACGAGTTAATTGCTGTTTCCCAGGAGGAAAGAGGGATGAAGTTTCCCGCTGTGATTAACCCACCTTCTTCGTCCCCGTCTATCACAATTCAACCCAAATGAACGTTTAGCAATTTTTCGTCCAGTATGAACCACCTTCTTTTATAGCCACTCTTCCAGGCCGAGATTCCAAATTAAGCAATCGGTGCCAGCAACACCACCGCAAATTATCAAAAGTTTGCCCTCAGGGGAGGTATCTAGAGTCTCTGTTTGTACTCAGCCTACTGAACGTTGGATTTACATTTTTAGGGCCAGGAAGCAAAAAAGGTGAGAAAGACTGTTGTTCGGAGGTGAGGAGAGTAGGAACACTGTTACCCATTAGTTACTATCAACGTGTCACAAAGCTGGATATTCCATCAACATGAAACCATAGGACTTTGTTTATTTTAATAAATTTGGCACGCTTTAAACTATCGCGACGCTTTAAACGTCGTAAATTAGAAGGTTGTCAATTGTTGATTTAAATCAGACCTCGTAACGTCTGTGGAGCGGTCGAGCGACGGACTGTGAATAAGGCACAATGGCTTCCTTATGATCTGCCTCTTAAAGGAGTTCTTACGCATGTGACATCTAGTTCGTCGGTCCATATTTTGTGAAAAAACTGCGCCACGTGAGGACTAGGTCGTGTGCGGTACGCGCAGACGTGCTGTTAAATTCTGCTATTTACTACGCCCAATTCGCGTATCGGATAACTGGCCGACTGGGACACTAATATGGTGGCTTGCAAAAGGGAGGAGAGAGCGGGATCGAATCTGGGGACTGCGCCTCCCTATCCTTAGTGCATATTCCTCACTAGAAGCAATCTGTCCTGCTACTAAACTATCACAGTGGGCTAAAAACCGTTATCTGAAGGGATTCCATCTGGCGTGATAACTCGTTCATTTCAAGGCAGAGAGTCTGCATGCAATGGATCTTTCATAATGCAGCATCTATGGCACCATCTACAAGTTCAGATCCAAGCCGCACACTTTTCCGCACACGGTGCACGTCGTCATTTATGGTGCTGGAATTATCACTAACTTTAACCAAAGTTCTGTCCAAGTAATCTAAAGATGTGATCTTCAGCGGATATCTAGGCCGTATATATTTTACCTAAACTTCTGAAGATATATTTTGAATTTTCTTGGGTCTGTCTGTGTCATAAGACATAGAGTGATAGTTTATGCAAATGTAAATTATTCACAAAGATCTGTAAAAGTTAAAAAAATGGTGACATGTTAAACTAAATATTGGGTCCTTTTGACAATACTTCAGTGAAGGTTCAGTTTTGGAAATTATGTTTTTGTGATGTTTAACGCAAATTTTGCAATCCATCCCTACTTTTCCCCTATTTCCAACCAGTAATATTCTTCTAGGGCAGGTTTGCGAGTTTTAGCTCTCCGTATGTAAACTAATAACAACCGTAAAAGGGCATGTCTCTAAAAAGTCGCCAAGTAGACGGAAGAAAATGTGTTAGGAAAATGGGTCAATATTGACAAACCACGATCTACGGTGTCAAAAATCTGCAGAGGCAATAACTGAGGCAGCCAGTAAGGTTTATCTGATAATGTCGCGAAATCTATGCCTTCCTGAATTTCCGCGACTGAATCTTTCAACTGATATCTTTCTCCGATTAGATAAAGCGTCCTGTCTCTGCGCACTAGTTGTATGATTCAACCAAATAAGTGAATATTGGTAAACCACTTCCCGAACCATCATGTTTAACTAACCTGTCTTCCGATTTACTCCTGTCGTTTGTTTGATAGAACCATGATTTGTGAGTGAACACAAAGTCGTGGTGCAAAACTATTGCTGGCAATATAAGTGCATCAATTAAATATTGCATTCATAGACTTAAACTATCGGCTGGAAAAATGAATCGACGAGGACAGTGGTCATTTTGAAGCAGGATAATTAAAAGACACATCAAGAATGTATTTTAAGGATTTAGACTTTCATACGAGTTTCGCCAAATGATAATACCGTTTGAAGTGCGCGCTAATATACCTTGGAATTATTAACGCCTCCTAGTGCATTGTTCTTCGGGCGATATAGGAAGTTAATATACTTTTTGACTACTTCTCAACTGTTCAAAGTGAAACCAACCCTTTGACCGCTTTCGGAGGCCAAATAAAATAGTCGTGATTATACGGTTTTAGCCCACAGTTATATTAGAACTACATGGGGAATTGTCTCGCGTCCCCCAAATTAGGCATCCTGAGACCGGATAGGTGGTGAAGATCCCATCTGAGAATAGCGCAAAAAAACGTAAACTGATGTCTGAATGGTGGTAGCACTCGCCTACGTCATTCGAGTCTACTGTTCTAGCTACGGTGAATCAGCAGAGCTGGCAGCCCGGACTGATTATATGACTCAAGGTAATACTACACCTAGACCTTTCCAATAAGTGCAACTTGTCTTTCATCTTCTTCAGAAAGACTATAAGGATTGAAGAATTTACTGATTCAAGTGATTCTCTGTGTCTTGTTAACAGGAATGCATTAACGACGGAGACAAATGAGACTGAAATGGCCGTTTTTTGCTCATTAGCGCCAACAGCCAGTCGGGGATGCTATTCAGCCTATATCATGCGCCGCTGTGCGGCTGCTGTGTGGGCTCGGGAGCGAGCCATAAGGCGCAACCGGACGAGTGAGTTTCGTAAAATTATCGGTGAGCGACTTTCTACCTTTCTGATATTTTTCTCAGCCTTATCTGAAACCCTAGCGACAAGTGGCACTCGAGTCGCTGAACCAAAATTTTGGAAACCTAGGCTTTGCATTGTTTGTATTCAAGGAGTGGGGTCCAGAAGAAGGAAATATCGGGAAGAGGATATTTATTCCGCACAAGGTTGCTTCATCGTATCCCCGACAAACAGTGTACTCTAGCTATATCAGCGGATGTGTGCAACAAAAACGCATTCTGCGCGAACTGTAAGCATATGAAAAGAAGCTGACGGCAGGCTTCTGCAACAGGTTTATACTTCGGCATCTACAGTTGGACATTCTTGATAAGACACCCGCCCTATAGTTGTAGAAAGTTATGATCAGCTCTGTGGTGACTTAATGTGACTGCTTATCATAGGCAGAAGACCTGGGCAATAATGGAAACCCATATTTTAATTTATCATTTAATTCCATTTATTCTGCCCAACCATTGCTTTTCGAATTAGGCAAGCCATTCAATAGACTATAATACTTAATTCTTATTCGAGTACATAGTCAGCTGTTCTTTTACCGCACTTGATAAGTTCTTTAAGTCCTTAAGTGAATGAGCCTTCCTCTTTTAGCATAGCTCATAATATAATGCTGTACAGAGGTAACATCCTTATGCGATCTTCAGAAGAAGTTTGTGGTGGCCACATTAACCATGACAACTTCAACGTGAACGGAACTCAACTGCAGGCCGTGGGCAACTTCAGCTATTTGGACAACACTCTTCCTCGCAGCTCCAAAATCAACGATGAAGTGGCCCGTCAGATTTTCAAGGCTAGCCAAGCCACCGGCCGCATGCGAAACACCGTCTAGAATCGTCACGGTTTCCACCTCAACAAAAAACTCAACATGTACAAAGCCGTCATCTTGTAGACGACGCTGCATAGAACGAAACTTGGACGGCATACAAAAAGCAGACACTGAGGCTCAAACATTTCCACCTCGACTGTATTCGGCGGATAGTAAAATTGAGGTGGCAGGACCGGACCCCGGACACGGACGTACCGGAACGGACAGGAATCCTAAGTCTCCATGCCATGCTGAGACAACTGCAACTGGGCTGGAGAGGCCACCTCGTGCGGATGAACGATGAGCCGCTACCCAAACGACTCTTCTACGGAGATGTTGCCACGGGTTCCCGCCAATAGGAAAGTCAAGTCCGACGCTATAAGGACATTCAGAAGGCTTCCCTGCAGCGCCTGCAGATCAGCCTGGCCAAGTGGGAAGACTTAACTTAAAAACAACCGGTGTGGAGGAGGACAGTGAAACCAACCGCATAACCGCTGCCAAAGCCAGACGTGAAGATCGCAAATCTCAACTGCCCCCATCTCTCCACCTCAACGCTCAACCGCCCTCGACCTGCCCATGTTGTCAGCGGACGTTCCGGGCACCAATCAGTCTTATAAGCCATCTTCAAACCAACTGCAGCATGCGGACGACACCGCCCGATGTCCCCCCGCCCACGTCTGCCTCGCCCCCCCCCCTCACGCCGGCAATCAACGCTGGTCGCACTCCTGAGCCCCAATGCCATCCCCCATCGCCTCAAGATCTGCTGCAGCTACTCTTGCCCCCACCACCTCTGCGCACAGTCCTGACGCACCGTCAGACATCAACCTCACTACCGTCAGCACCGGTGATGTGGACTCGGCCCAAACCTGTCCTCATTGCGATCGTGCCTTCACCCCACACGTCGGCCTGGCTGGCCACTTGCGAGTCCATCGCACAGAGATTGGCGGAACAGTGCCTGCCTCGCCACATCTGCCTCCACTGCTCACACTGCACACCTCCGTTCACTCATCGCATGGGCTTACTAGGACACATTGGCATTCATGAAAATTTCCGATAGACGACCGCTGGCTACACCACACCATCACATCTGCCTTCACCAACAACCTGCACCACACAACACCATCACCAATCACAAACACCCAATGGCTATCCCCAGAAAGTGTGCTTCTCGGCTTCTTCTCCATGCGGCTCGTCTGTTGCATGTGTGATCTGAGTCTGAGACTATCACGGTACGCCAAACGCCGTGGCTTGGAAGGCTGCTGTCTGACACACCAACCCAGTCCACGCTGTCTGCCCAGTTGTGCGTGTTTACGCGGAGTGGCGCACTGGTCGGCTGAGAGCCAAGCTGTTACAGCCCTTTCTTGAAGTGACCTCTGGTAGTCTCACGCATGTGAGATGTATGCCGCCCAATCCCTGTTGTGTGAAATCCCGGTGCTCGTGTGTGTGGGACCAGGTAGTGCATGTGGCACGCGCAGATAAGGCCACTAGATATGTCAGTCATCGAACCCATTCCCCTCACCTGTCAACTGACCGGCTCGGACAGTGGCTGGGGTCTGGGAATGGGAAAGGAGAGTAAGGTCGACGACTCAGTACCTTTTCCTCACTATAAACAATCTGACGAGCTTGAGGCCATCACAGTGCGCTAAAAGCCGTGGCTTGGAAGGTTGCCAACAGACGGGTTAACTTGGGCCGCGCTGTCGGTCCAGTGGACGTTTGTGTAGGTCGACCGACTGGAGGTCTGAGAGTCAGGCTGCACTGGGTCCTTCAAATTGTGGCCTCTATGGCACTCCTACTCCGTGGGATCCGAGCTGGGTGTGGCGGCACATCTAGGGGCGGCTCCGGTCGCGCCAGCCGCCTGAACTCTCCCACCTCCGGTCTTCTTGACTATGTCTTAACACCGGAAGCTTGTAAAGAAGGAAGAGAGGGCGCGATAAGTGCTGCGCAAGGCTACACCTATTATAAACTACTTCGCTCACAAGTCACTGTTCTTGCTGCACCTTGCTGTGGAGCACGCGGTAGACATCTTCGGTAACGGCGGTAGAACGACCGCTCGTGATAAAATGGGTGACTGACGGTAGTTCTAGTTTCTTCTCGTATCTGTCGTCTCTTGAGTAGGAAACGATCTTACTTCCAGAAGAAACTAACTTTTTGTCTGACGTTATGTTTTGGCGTCTGAACTTCAATCCGACAATCTGGGTCTACAAGAAAACAAATATAAAAATGGGAGTTTGTTCTTAGGCGAATTTACATTGATGTGGTGCGTTTTGCTATTTATAGGGTCTGGATTTGGAACACCGTGGAATTGTCCAACAGACAAATTTTTATATTCTTACACAGACCAGGCACCTCGGAATGAAACGTCAATGTCTCACGCGACAGAAAAACAGGCATATGAAAATGTTTAATATGACAGGAGAAGGCGAACACAAACTACACATATCTATGACCGCCGATTGTGTCAAAACCTAAGAAATTGTTCTGAAAAACTAAAGCAAATCTTTGAATTGTTAATATAAAATGCAATCCACACGAAAAACAAACCTGTTAAAATCAAGCTTCTGACTTTTGGGCAAAAGAAAAGCACAAAGTTTACCCCTTACGTTTATTCGTCCCTCGTTTTGTTAGTATAACCGCGTTCAATATACCAAGAATCGATTCTGACGTTGGCTCCAATATAAAATGTAAATCAGGATTTTCTCGTCAATTAAGCAACGAATGTGGACTCATTTTTTCGCATTCCACATAAACTCTGACTTTTTCTGGCTTTCAGTCTCTGACATGCTTGAGTTTGAGATAACCCGATTTTTTATGCACCCAAAGTTAACTTATCAAAGGAGTTTTCTTGGGTATATACCAAAAATGCCCATTCGGTTCAAGATGGCTCAACAAAAATGTTAGACACACTCTTAAGTGTTATCGGTTTTCCGAAGGAGTGCCGTGTTTCTGCTACTATTCGTCTGCCGGGTTGCAGAGGAAATCTCTGACGGCTTCTTGAGTTACGCTCTTCCGAAATATATATACATAATTTTGGACCGAAGTCACCCTCTCACTAAATCTCGACTTCCGTTGCTTTCCAAACCACCAATTAGTAGCTTAGTGTGAATGCGTTTAACCCCTCGAACAGGGTGATTTCTGTCGAGATGAAATGATCGCAGCATGAAGGTGCAGAAATTTATCAAGACTTCATTAAAATGTCAACACTGAATTTCCTCAACTTAACTAGGTAATCACCTGCTTATTGAGCCTTGACAGGGCGTTTATTTTACAGACGTTCCTTCACCAACTGGTGGGTCATAGGTCATCGAAGTACTCTGACGCGTAACTTTGTGAATCGGCTGGAGTAGGCACAGATCCTTCTTAAGGTTAAATTAGTGGAAAACGAAAAGATCATTCCGTCCGTTGCTTATATGTAACGTGATAAGAACTCCTTTTGAAAATGCCCCACATTACGCACTCTTCCGTTCGAAAACTCGTTGGTAGGCTTATCCTAAGTGTTTATTGTAATCAAAAGCATGGTGGAAAAATGAAAGATATATCAGTCTTAATGCATGATGGGCAATTCATGATGCTTTCAGGCTCAGCACTGGTTATCTGCCGCAGACAAATGTTGCCACGCGTATCTTCATTACACAATTTTACTCATACAGACAGATCATGATAATACACTTGCTGTTGTAAAAGTAACTTTTAATCTCGTAGTTACCTGAATAAGGGAGTAGAGGAGGGAGTAAATTTGGGCGTGGTGAGTAACATAAACAGAGCTTCGAATAATGGAATTTTGGGGATGCTCAATGCAGAGGTTATTTAGCCAACACCCCTTACGTTGCTATCGTCAAATTTGGGTCAAGTCTAATTGTTTTGGATGCTGGGAGTATCAGAATTTGTGCTTAATACCCAACAGCAATCCCAGTTGTGAAATCGATGTACGGGTGAAAGACGTTCTTAGCACTCCCCGTAAGTCAGATTAAAAGTGATATTCCGTTTTTATACCGCAGTTTTGCTAAGCGGAATGCAGCAATTTCAGCCCAAATATTTTCTTTTGTCACCAGATGTTCCCAGTGAATTGTATTTCAGTACGGCCTTAAGCCGAACATCTAAAATAAGCTCGATTGTTCCGAACTCGCAGATAAAAAAGAACATTAGCGTTCTTGCATAACCTGGTCCAGTCAAATTTGCTTTATATTTAGCTATTTGAGGAGTTATTAATTTACTTGCCGCCCATAATTCGTCGAAAAATTTGGATGATGACCTAAGTCCTTTAAAATTGGACAAAAAGACTGGCAAATAATTCGAACTATAGGGTAAGAACTATTGACTATATTGTTTACATTCATGCAGAACTTCAGGCCATAACTTGCACATGAAGCCTAAAAAGCGCCTTAATTTTAGGATGCATTCATGGCATGCACGTATGTCTCTTTTTATTCGGCAAATCAGCTCATTTTATTTAAATAAGCCTTCCGGATGGCGTACTAATGCTTTGTTTGCGTTTTTCTGACAGGCGACTTCTCTATCTGAATTGCCTCCCATAAATCTAGCTCAGTTATGCTTGACGGATCATTTTTGCGCGATGCTGTGAGTGCTTAAGAAGGGACAAATGCATGTGGGTTTATGGAATTTCAACAAAGTACACGCACCGTATTTCCATCCCCCGCCCAAGTGCCAGTGGTCTAACGGCTGCTTAGGGAGCTAACAAATATGCTTCCTACCTGGACAAGTAAGTATTCAAAAAGAGACTTATATAATAGAATTTTGTTCCCGATCGTGACTGACCAAAATACGCATCCATGGCATAAGTGTAGATCACAGATCCAGCGTCCAAATGCCAGGATCTCCGAAAAACCTGGAATTGAACATGGCTGGATGATGACGACTAATACACGAGAAGTGAGCCTTCCAGTCTCTCTTGTCTTTTTCCCTGTTCTTGTCAGAGATCTGTATTTCCAAAAGTTGCTGCGCTTAAGCCGAGGGCAATCTGTCCTCTAAACACAATCGTGCCGATCTTCATATTTAATTCTCTAGACATTTGAATCCCTACACTGCTGTATTACTGGATACATTTTGGTCTTCCCCAGGAGGCGCAATGCTTCCAATTTTTCGCATCTAGAAGGTCAAGTTGGTCAGGGCGTACAGGCTGAAAATGTTTCTTTTTTTGAATAGAGGAAAATGTCAAACAATACATGCCGTGTCAACCGCTGTGCCTCCAGTAGGTGGGCCAACTCATGAAATGTCAACCGAAATTCCAAAATGCGTTTTCGTTTCGAAAGGATTAATTAAGTAGATTTGTAAAACCCGTTAGCCTGCAGCATAATTCTATAATATTTCAGTTACGTCAGGATGCTGGCTTTCGAATGAAATTAATTTCGGCTGAATGCGCAAACTACACTCTTTAATAAACAACTATACAAGTAGCGTGCATTTTTCTCATTCATTTTCGGTGCCCCTGAATGTCCAGTTATACATTCACAAAAATATTCGTTCGTTTGCTCATTCGGTAGAAAATTACGTCCTCTTTTAATTTTACATTCGGAAGGGTATAGTTTGGTTTTTAAAACCTTTCCAATTCATGAATAATTTTGAACACACTCTACCGTTACACTTGGTTTTGGGACATCCGAACTACAAGCCGAATATTTTCCGCGTACGGAAAATCACATTTCTCTATGGCAATAAAGGGGGATCATAAAGGGTTCATAAAACTTTGCAGTGGATTTGATTCATATTGTTAACTTTGAAAGCCACATTAGTAAATGCAGAGACATGACGATTTTTGAGCAGCCATTTCACGGTATTTAAAAATCCCACAATTGGAAACTTTTAAAAACCGAATTATGTCTCTCCTTCACGTATAAAATTAGAAGACGTAATTGTCTACTGAATGGCTAAAAAAAATGAATATTTCGATGCATGTTTTCCATGGAATATAATTGGACATTTAGGGGCATCGAAAATCAATGGGAAAAAAATACGCTACATATGTAGTCATTTTTTACAGAGTGCATTTTGTGCATGCAGTCGAAATTAAGTTCATTTGAAAGCCGGCATCCTGACGTAACTTAAATATTATAGAATTATGTTGCAGGCTGACGTGTTTTCCAACCCTACGTAATTAATCCTTTCGAAACGAAAACGCATTTCGGAATTTCGGTCGACATTTCATGAGTTAGCTGACCTAGCCTTTATAGAATTACATGTGTAAACGTCGCACTAATAACATTTAAAGGTATTTAAGTTACAGCCCGAGATCAACATCCTTAAAAATCCGTTGTGTTTAAAAGCACTCTTAAAGCATAACAAATTACTAAGTATTCCAAACCCAACACTGCATAGTGATCGACGTGGAGATTTTATGCCGAGATGTGTTTGGTCGAAAAAAACTTATTCTCCCGAGAAACCCAATGTCGCGTTTTAAGGTGGATATGGTTTTTGAAGCACACTTCAACTTTAAAGTTCGGGAGGAAATGTGTTTTTCTGGTACCCTGGACAACAGTTTAACGGTATTAGCGATGGTTTTTGGATCACAAATGTAAATGCAAGTTTGGACTGAAGTCTTTAGGCTTACGAGACCAGTTCGATCACCAATTTTCCAATGCTTTGAAGCTACTCTTCTCACTACTAAATGCTGTCCTTTTCACCTGTTTATCGGATAATATGTGCGTTATTTCTGAACTGAGTTATGTGTCTCTAGTTTAATGCCCAGATGGTCCGGGCAACCATGCCTTAATCTGGAAATAAGAAAATCAATGGAGACCTAATGTGCCTATTCTGGCATGATTTGTGTGTTCACATCCTTAAGCGAGAATATTTGGCTAAACTGTTCCAATTATAAATAAACGACCACTATATAATTTAGTGGCCACGCTTTTTAACCGGTCAGCATTGCTGCCTGTTTTTAATTCCCCTACGGACATTTGCTGCCCTTGACAGTTTTCGTCACTGATCTTATTGTTTCGAACAAATTAAGCGTCGTCTTGCAAGGATGAACGCACAGCAGACCTGAGATATTCACCTTCACACAAGCCTAGCCCATGCAACACTTATTTGTTCTTTTTACTCCTTGTGCCCGACCATCACAAAAAACGCGCACGCCGTCTACTCATAACCTGCCCACAAGTGTCGCAGACCAATCCCTCGCCCTCCTCAGGGCGACGGTCACTCGTGTCCACAATCGCGGACACTTCACGAGAGGAAATGAAACGGAATTGAGAACTCTACCCCGCTGGGGGACGGCAGGCTTGGCCGAAAATAGGCGTGTCTGATTTCGAGCAAGTTTAAGATATCCGTCATGCACACCAGCGTACTTGACGCCCCCTTTTTCACATCGAAAATTCCTCTTATCCGTTTCCGCTGAACTGTTTTCCACTTAGCCCGATATGCAGTGAATTGATTTTGGCAAAAGAGTTGCGTGATTTCCAAAAGCAAATAGTTGCTTCCTTCCGAACTTTGGAAAAGGTCTTAAATTTGGGTAAGCTGCGGTGAAACCACGCAATTGCTGCTACTATTTACGCAATACAAATTGCTTTCAAAACTCAGATCAATGGGACTTTATCAGAAAGATATAGAGAATATCGGTTTTGGTTCCGTTACCCACACCGCCTTCCCCAGAATGTCGTTTTTGCACAGTAATAATGAACTCTGTGTCATTACATTGCTTCAAACGTCGCAGCCTGTACAGTTTCATTATATCAGTCTACTGCTTTTATCCAAGACTGCTAGTGAAGACCATGGTCATTAGTCCCTTTATAAGACTTTTGAATTTGTTCAAATTTCCCGTACACACTGCTAAATATTATCCAATAGCAACGGAACACTGACCGAGATTTCACAAAATCTTTGTAGTACGGTAAAACATGGTATAAAATGTAACTTATAAATATACCACTGACTGCCTACTGACAGTTTATGGATGATACGCGTCAATTTCGCCGTGGCTGATGGACGTCACTTCAGATATTCATATAGAATTCAGTCTCAATCTATAGGTCTCCAATGGACTAATTTACTGCAAGTTAGCAATAATTTTCTGCTGAAATTAAAAACCTGCAATTCTAAAACAGGGGTGTCCACAAGGAAGCCCACAGGAAAGGCTAGGGGACCCCCTGATGGATCTAACCCCTCGCAGCTGCGTCAGACGGCAGAATGTCGGGTCCAGGGCTTTATCTAGTACCTGTGCTATGTCGTACAACCTACGCAGATTATGAAATGGTAAGTCGATAGCAACAACCATGACCCATTCACAGAGTGCTGGGATTTGTCGAATCCATGAATCTGAGCATTTTTGAAGAACAGAATTTTCCATCCAGGTTCAAAGGTTTTGTGCCCACGCTAATGATATATGAGGATCTAAAGCCCACGCAGGAGGTCGGATGACGACCAGTAATCAATAGGAAGATGTCTTCGGAAACACTTAGAAACGAAACTAGAGTGACGATTTGCAGTTGTCGACATCCGTCAGAAATACTCCGAGATTACACATTTTAACCAGTTAGGTATCGAACAGTGCTTTAACCACTGTGCTAACTGGTTAGCCTCATGTTGGCGGAAGTGGACGGTATTTTGTCACATGACTGTGGTGTGCACGGGTCTACCGTGCGGAGTAATAAGTTCACCTCGTAGTTGAATTTGCTTGGAAAGGATAGGTTGTGTAACCCCACTAGGCTTATGGGCGTAAATAGTTACAACATTTGTTTTAGTAGGCCTTGTTTGGTTTGTCACTTCATTTGCTGCAAGACATCACTCACTGAATTTTTCCTAACGATCTAATATAACTACAAGCACCGAGTAGTTTCGGTATGACCTTTTAATGATAAATTATTTGGGACTAAGGTGGCCTTTGGCCTCCGACCCCTTCTCCGTAGTCCACTTTTTTCCAAAAGGATAGCTAACCTTTTGTTTCATGGCTGTACCCACAATGCAAACCGTGCTGTATGGATCGTCGGCCCTTTTTGGTTTACTTTGCCTCGGTTAGAGCACAAACGCTTGGTTTCCTCGATATCTGCAAACAATTTCTGTTGTCGGACGTGTACAACGTGAGCTATTTACTTTTTTAAAAAGACTTATTTAAACTTGTCGTGTCATGTTGGTATTCACCATACAACGCGTGCTGTAGGGTTCGCCCACTGCGCTTTGATTTACTTTGCCTCGGTTATGGCACAACCGTTCATCTTTCACAATATCTTCGAATGGTCTCTGTTTTCGAACACGTACTCCATGCTTTACATAATTCTTCAAGAATGCTTATGTGTAGTCCCTCGCATAAGCAATAATAAGACAATTAACTTCAGTTGAGTTTATGTACAAAAATGTACTTACAAATGGTCGTTAAACTGTTTTCAGGAAGGAGTCCTTCTGGTTCCCTGTTCGGGAAGCTGTTGCATCGGATATGCTTCTGCAATACGCGTCAAGGATAGTTCCCACACTTGCTTTAAGCCAACACCGTCTAAGCCAAACCGCAGACGATATGGAGCTCTATCTACGTTGGTCCATAATGCCAGATAAGACACAGGAACCCAAAGAGCTTTCCTCCTTCGACATCGGCCTCACTGAAACACATATCCGTCGGTGTGCAGCCTCATTGCTTGCTGGCGCATTTGGCGTCCATATTGGTATGTTGCCACAATAGATAGCAGTCCCCCTGCTTGGCATTATTCTACCACCTTCTCCGAGTTTATGGTTTCGGTTATTTCATCCGCTCTGGTCAGAAAATCAAGCTGCGGTTGTCTGACTTTTCTGCGACCTGGAGCTGACGTTATGTCTTTCTGAAGGAAATAATTAACCATTACCATTCACTATCTGCGCATAAACTTTATAAATAAATGTTTATTATCCTTAAATTTTTATTCTACAGTAGTCAGTTGACTTATTATGAAGCTACAAACGGGCATTCATAATTATATTGTTTGACTTTTTCCTTGTTTATCGGGGCGCACTTCCATAGTTTCTCTAATGCTCGTGTACATTATGCTGCGTCGCAGTTTATTTCTGCAGCTGAAACATCTGGCACTTATCGTTCTTCTCTACTATTGGTTTTTCGTTCCATTGGTTCCCGGTTACTCGATTACCTTTTATTTATTGAAAGTTGTTTATTGTTTATATTTCATTTAGCGCGCCAAATCCCCTAGCCACATATAGGCGTTAAAAAAGTATTCCACTGGAAATATACCTATTTTTAAGTTTTGCTCTATGCATTTTGCTCGCCCCCCTCGGTGATGTCCCACCCGTAAAACCCCCATCACCACCATTTCCGCATTACACGAGCGTGGGGCTACTGGGTTTGAAGTGGGGTTACACAACCCCCCCCCCGTCGCCATTTAGTTTTTTTGTTTAACAGAACGTTTCAGCCGGTGCTAGTTAAAACAAATTCGATGTGACTTGATTCTCCTCGCCATCATCGATGACAGGGGACACAGTTACCTCGTAATTATCTTTGCAGGTTATTGCACGTACACTGTCGTTTCCTGATTACAGGTGCACTTGCCTCCTTAACAGGGCCAATTTTACTTAGATAAATCCATTTCACAACCTCTTGGGTGATATCAGTTGCACCACATTATTCAAACTTTTGTCTTCTTCAGCCCAACCGTCGCATCTGACGATGTTCACCGTGTGCTCCAATGCAAGGCAAAGCAGGCACGATGACTTGCGCGTGAATTAGTTCATAGTGAGGGTAGACTCGTGCAGAATCTACCGCACTCTCTCCTTCTTTCCCACCTGGACCCGGTGTCAAGACATAGTCAAGAATACGGGAGGCGTGGTTTACTCCAATTAGGCTTTCAAAGTCATTAGTTCAGCAGATAGAGTTCACGTGGCTGGCGAAAATAGCTTGGTGCTGATGGTGAACGCGATGAAAAGTGTGTCCTCATTGGTGATGCCGGTGGTGTTTGCTAGGGTAGGAGGCGGGTTAGTCGTGTTCTCATTACACTGGGTCCGAAGACGTCTAAAGAGACTAACCTATGAGAAGAATGTCCGTTGACAATGTGCTAGGACAGAAATGTTTGGATTCTCAAATGTTGAGTCTTGTGTGCCACTTTAGGCTTTGGCTGCAACTGCTCGGTTGTCTTTGGAGATGATATATTCGTCAGTGCTACTATCTGCTACTTTTGCTTTAAGCCTTCCTTAGACTCAAGCTTTAATTTGTAGATTTTTGGGTGGAATATAAGGATAGGTAGCCCAATCTTGTTGCTGTTTGGATGGCCTGTGAGCACCGATAGTGGCGTCACCGCTTAATGATCGCTTAGATAGGCACTCATTGTTGATACTCACGACGTGGAAGTAGTCGAGAATTCAGTCTTACGTAACTGCAGTTTCGTGTTAAGAAGTAAGCGTTGGTGATTTCAGACAAAGTGATTTAGTCTGCCGACTGACTTTATATATCTGGTCGGCACCCTGAAACTACCGAGAACAATACGAATAAAGGAGCCATCAGCAACCTCTTAAACGACGGTCTTGTTCTTTTGCGGCTCACATGGATTCTCAAACGCTAGATTTCCATTTGAAGCTGATGTAATTACTTAAAGCGAGTAATTCTGATGAAGGGTGTCACCATTGTCTGCAAAAATGCTCATTATCATTCCTGAATGATGCTCTAAGTTCGTTTCAGGCCTCCTTACACCCTGTTCCTGCAATTTATTTGGATGTGCACTAGTAATGGTCCCCAATATAACTTGTATTGACAACTCGATGTTACACATGCACTGCATAGAAGGGATCACCCTTCATTACAGTCGGCAGGAAGGAGACCCCAAACGAATGAGCCAGTCAGCACTGCAAACCGACGGATCAAAGACCGCAGTGTCAGATAAATGCTGGATATCAGCTTTCACCACATCTGTCCACGTTTTCATTTAGTCTCCTGGATGTCGCCACCAGCACGGACTGTGACATGGTAGCGTGAATCACTGCGGATTGCCTCCGGCGCTTTTGTGGACCAAACCTCCATCCACAGGGCTCAGGCAGCGAGGTTACTAAGGCTAATCAGTGTCTCCGCCTTAGTCGTGGTCCCTAGGAGGACGTGCAGGTCCTCAATGTGCCTGTTTTTCAGGCCATTGGAACCGGTAATTAAGGAGAACATAGACGCTGACGGCGATGGCAAATTTGTTTTTCGGTAGGAAGCAGGCGCAGTCACGATACGGTTGTTTATTATTTACAGTATAAAGAGCAGTCTTCCGGCGATGTCGCTCCCGAGGACAAAGGCGTTGCCAGCGTTACTTTGTTCTGTCTTTGAGCGGTTTCTCCAGATGAAGAGACTTTCGAAATTCACTTCCTCCAGCTAACTTTTTCGATGAATCGGGTCTCGCTGGAAGTCACGATATCCAGCTTGAAGCGCCCCAGTTCTCAAACGACTAACGCTATCCTCGCTTCCGGTCGGTCGCTTGGCAGGTTGTCTTAAAGAGGAAGAATATTATAGACTGCCGGAGTATGAAACTTATGGAATCTGTACGGGTTCTTTGTTTTTGTATACGGTTTCGACCTCGTCATTTGCGTTCACAGATCGCGGTAAGCTGGTAGGCTACGTAATTTCTCAGCATCCGTTTAAGTCGTTTTTTTCTTGAGCCTGCCCCACCCTAGGAGATTTAACAGTGCCGCCCCTAAATAGAGCCGTTTGATCGTCCCAGGCGGGTTTTGAGATCTACTATGGGTTACGACTCTTGTTTTAAGGTAAGAAGACTCGAATCCGAATGGATCGCATGGGAGATTACGCTTCGCCTCCATTGTTTGACTTTTAATTTAAGCGGAAAGAGAATTGAGCAGGGAACAAGATCTTAAAGTGTGTGGACACACGCCGGATACCCGCCCCCGGTTTAGCTCCCTGGTCAAGACACTTACAGGAGTTTGCCTGCTAGGCAGAGCCTAACTTCAAGGAGGCTGGTTGATGCCCGTGAAGCGCAAGCATTGCTTTCACGAGGCCCATGGAGCTACCTGTTACTCCTACACCTCTACAGTGGAGTGATTATAACCGGGAGAGGTAGTTGTGTTTGTAATTGTCATCGGATGCAAATAAATATGAGTATTCCGTAAAGACAATTTTATTATAACAAGCTAACTTATAGAAGCAGATTTTTAATATAAGCCACCTTCAGTTAATGAACTCTGCCGCTGATAGATCTAGAAAGGGCTATATTACCCGCAAGTAACTATACCTTCATTAATAATACTAAATGGTTTTCCATACTGACAGCGCAGGTACTAGCTTTTGGCTCGCACCCATGTGGTCAGCATGATAAACCACTCAGTATTCGTATCATACTGACTGCATGTTGGCAGCCCGCAGATATTATGTGGTTATTCCGCAGTAAGCGATGGATATCAACTCAAATCCGAGTCTTAAAAGCTTTATTCTGAAGCATTTACCCCAAGTCCGCGCATTAGCACCCTCGCAAATTAAGCGTGCATTATCGGCTATTTCGAATCTCTCTGGTTGTTAGGTCCTTAGATATTTGTCGACAGTTTAACGATTTTTGATTTAATGTGAAGCGTACGGCTTTCGTATTGAGTCAGATCACTTTCGGCATACCTACATTCTGAATATATTTTGAAGAAGGCATGGATAAAGATGCTACTTGCGTCAGTCATCGTCTACTGAACTTCAACCTCACGGGAACAAAAAATGAGATCGAGGCTAGCTCTGTCGTATATGATGTGTGCGTTCAGATCTAACCGCAGCAGACAAAGGTCCTCCAGCATAAAGCTAAATTTCCTTTTATCACCGATCCACCGATTTGTGTTTAAGCTTTCATCTTGTCGGGGAGAAAGTGATTAGAATTTTACAACTTTTTACTCAGACAAGATGGCAGTTTATGGAAAAATTTTCGCACAGAAGGTATGACTTCTGCAAAATATACGTGTCTATCACGGCAGAGAGAATGAAACTAAATCCAAAACGTCAGAAAGAAGAATATTTGTTTTATAGTCTATTCTCTTTTTCTCACTTTCTTTCTGGAACTTGTCTTTCTCTTATGTCCTAAACCCACCATTTCTGTCGTAGGCCAGGCGTAACTCAAGTATATTCTAGCAGATGTGCATCTAACTGCAACATGAGTACGCGAACGATGCCCGTCCTTCTGATCTCGCCTGCTCAGAGCTCAATTTTTAGACGGCTTGATTTCTGTTCATTTTAAAGGACTGAACTGACATAGCCAGATGCCGAGGGCAAACAACTATTTCAGGCAACCTTATTATACAGTCAAAATCCCGAAAATGGGCTCATTAGATTTCACTGTATAAGTACCCTCAGGAATTCTCGATTTAGATACAAGTCTAAACTATGCAGGCATGTTTCTTCTCAAATCAGGCTTGACTGACGCACATCCGCTTCCCCGCAATGTTCGCTAGACTTTTGCAAGTAAAGATACTTGATTAGCTTGGGAATTTCCAAACGAATTCGCGCTTGATTTTTTTTGTTTGGCCCTTCCTATTCCGACTGCTTACAAACTTTTGGAAAACACAATGGTTTCGGCATTATAGGCTCTCACACAAGCCCCTGTTTTTTTATTTAAACGGTCATAATTCACGTGAACTAGGGCAATTTCCGTATATCTTGACGGGTCCGTCGCCCAAAATACAATCCTAGATAGGTGGTGTTTCAAGCCATTTTAAATACTTTCATAGACAGTAGCCTATATAAGCTAGTTGATAAAACAGCTAACCGGATTCATATAATAGCTTACCCCCGAAAGACATAAATTTCACTTTTCTATAGCTGTGGTAAAATTCGAGCCCATAGTGTTTGTGGCTTAATGAGACCCGGAATTCGTATATAAGGTTACAACACAAAGTGCTGACAGAATTGAGCCGGTTAGATTCGACTAACAAATCCATCCTGGAATTATCTCGTAACTAGGTGTCACTAATCTCTCGGTGTAAATCTATTCATATAAAAGCAGGGTACCTCATAAAAGGATTCATTTTTATATTGTCATGTCGATCCGTAATGCCCTGCTGACAGTACAAAGCTGAAGGATGTTTAAAGCTCCCACGTCTCTGGATATCATCGGAAAATTTAAGCATTTTTTATCACAAAGCAAGTACTGTCTCAAACAGCTAGGTTATAACCGTGGAGTAACGTGTATCAAAGTAATTAGTTGTACAGCCATTTGTGTCCGGGTTATTTCCAGGATGAAGTCCACTAATATTTCCATGCATAGTTATTTTATCCTAAAAAGTTTTCCAAAATATTTACTATATTCTGATTTTAGAGAGCATATAAACAACGTTAAATTGAGTTTGTCATTCAGGCTGTTGTGTAAAATTCAATTTAGAGGTTATACTGACCTCCGAACCACTTTTTCTCAAAACCGACGTACAAATTTTTAAAAGGTGCGATGTCTTTTTCAGAAGATCTGGGGAACTCAGTCCTTTTAATTACAACCTATCTCAAAGGCAGGTTATGGTTGCACCTGATGAACCGACTTCAAAGAGGATGCAAGAAGAGAGAGTAAGCTGGCTGGAGACCAACCGTCTGAAATATTTAGCAAGAACTCGCCCAATCCACCGTGACTGACATATAGATGATTGACCACCGGGAAAATGTTATCGTAATCTGTGTGGCTGTCATGGCAGAAAATTTAATACAAACTGCCGCAAGTCAACGTTGCTACTATCATTCCGAGGGTGGTGTGACTGATCGCTGGTATGTCGCCACATGTCAGGAAATAAAATGAAAATTACGGTGCAGTGGATGAACTGACTTTTCGGAAATCCGAGTAAAGCAAAGGAAAGTCGGCAACATCATAAAGTATCTGGTTAGCGATGCCTCAGTTGCAAAAGTATGTCGTACAGTGGTGTAGACCAGAAATAAGTAGGAGATATGGATAACAGGATAGAGTTTGTGAAGAAAGTCTTTAAAACAAGAATACCTATTTATGGTAATGCTGGAGAATGAGAGAAAAGCAGTAAAGTATGAGTGCAAGTTAGCATGCATAAATCGTTAGAATGACACAGTAAACATTATATGAAATTGAACGTCAAATTCTATGAAAAAGTCAAAAGACTTTGCTAAAAGATATTTGACATCAGAGGACAGGCAGGGACTAGGTGAGAGGGTATCACTAAAGAACCGATACGATAAAGTCTCATAAGGGTGACGTAGGATTCAAGACTGGGTCCGACAGATTATTTAACAGGTGCTGATTTTTAAGTAACCTTATCGGACTCGGTTTTCAGTCCAAATGACAAAAAGACGAGCACAAGTTTTGTCTTACTTGTTTGCATATTTTTCATTTTTCCTTATTTCACTTTCTTATATGATTTATATACAAATATGACGTAAGTAAATCCTCCATATCGTGTTTCCTCTCCTCCTCCAAATTCATTCTGGGAAAACAATGCCTCAAAAATACGAAAATTTCAGACTTCCAGCTGGCGAGCATACGTTTGCTTTGGATGAATTCTCGTCAGGCCAGAGAATTCATATGCGAACGGGGTAGAAGTAAAAACCCGTCAATTATTAGAGGGGTCGACTAAACTTCGTCTTCAAACACAGACGGTGTGTAGGAATATAGGGGATAGGGGTAATAACAGTCAATACCAGGGACGGAGTGAGAGCGGAAGGGCGCGCGGAGAGTTGCATGGTTAGTCGGCTTTTGGCCACGGTAGGTGTGGAGCCCGAAAGTGGTTCTTCTGTGTATACAAGATTGGTTTTCCCAACCCGTGGCGGTTGCTCCTGTTG
>CACRXP010000106.1:1399441-1413549 GCA_902702965.1 Spirometra erinaceieuropaei | reverse complement strand
TGCATTGTAGCCCGATGTTCCATGGAAACGGTTCCCTTTAGAGTATTAACAAAGTTCATACACTTCCTCAAATAGCTCACGGCAATATCATACATCTCGTCGAATATATTTTTCCTGTGACGCTGTCATTCTTGCTTACTCAGCAAGGCGTTAGCAAAATGTTCACTGCGTATTTCGGTGTTGACGGATGAGTCTTTGAAATCCACAAACCAGACCCTTCGTGCAATTTACTATGACTCCGTCACTACTTATTTTGACTGGGTAGTTCCTGCTGATATGCTAAAAAATTTTATGCGTTTGCCATGAAAGTGCTTGAGGTAGCTTAGAATACATAAATTAATAGTGGGCACGAAATTAGTTCCCTCACAGATACTTCGCTGGGCTGAGACTGCCAAAATACGAGAATTACAACTTCCTCACATTTACGTTTACGCAAACACTCGATCACTTTTCCTTTGATGCGAAAAATACGCATCACAATGCTACGTGTGTCAATGACCCTTTTTCGTAGGTTATCATGAAACACTATGATGATCAATGTCTCAATTGCAGTTACCCAGTCCTACGAATTCAGTTAAATAGCAATGTTGGTTTATGTTATTGTGAGCATTCCAGCTAAAATTGAGGGCTCACCTGATTATTTGGCCATTTCCTCATACCCAGCATAGTCGAATCTGAATTTCATCTCCTCTGGGTACGGCTGATCTTAACATTGCCAGTATTCCTGTTTTTGTTTTATAATTTGTTTGTGGTGGCATAAACCCTATTTGTAAGTGTCTTTTTATATGAGCACGCATGTTATTTATTTATTTACCTTTTAATCACGTATATTTCTAGCCTGCTGGTATTTTGAAAACCAAATCTTTTTCAAATATTTCCCATTTGCCGGGCAGAGTTGTAGTTTGGCTGCGTGGTCTATGCTTGCGTATTTTTCTGGGCATTGCCATTTATGGGGTTTTTCTCATGAACTTCGTTTCGTGCGTTCTTCATGCAAAGGTTTTTTGCCTAGCTAAGCTAAAGCATTACGGTCGTGTGATATTTTGTGTATTTTATTAAAATAGCTTTTGGAGGGTTTAATCTGTTTCGCCTCGAAACCTTAAATTTTTTCTATCCATGAAAGATTGATGTCCTTGAATTTTAGTCTAAAGGGAGTTAAGTGTATTAAGCTGTAGTCCTCAAAACTACTAAAATACTATTAAGTACGAAGCTATTAATTTATAGTGGACGTGGCTTCTTCGAGAGCGTGTTAGTTGTCGACCATGGAAAATGTTCGACTTGTAAACTAGACCGTGTTTATCACGCTTATTATATCCTCGTTTTTGCAAGAAGAAGGAAGATCGAATGAGCCAATATGAAGTTAAGACCGTCGAAAGGCGCATGTAACAAGGGGTCTCACATTTGTAAATTTAGATAAGCACAGACTGGACGCCGAAAGTCTCCTAATAAAAGATTATAAATTATCTTTCAGGTCTTAAATTTTCCCGAAAGCCAGTGGGAATCATCCAAATGTTATAGGATAGTTCGGCCGTCGTTGCTGACAATGTCTACCGTGTGCTTCACATCAAGTCGAAGCAGGCATGGTGATTCGCGCGTGATTTAGTTGATAGTAATGGTAGACTTGCACAGCATCCACTGCACTCCCCCCTCCACCACATGGACTCGGTGTCGACACATAGTCTAGAAGGCCGTAGGTGGGTGCAGGCGCAGGTGGATGGCACGATCGAGACCGCACTTTGGCACTCCACTCCACATCCCCTGGTCCACCCAGCATATAACCATGTTTGTGTCCAACGACAACAAATAATGGAGGTTGGCCCGGTCGAGGTCGCACCTAGGTATGCCGCCACAGCCGGCTGAAATCCTACGGATCGGGAGTGCCATAAAGGCCAAATTAAGAAGGAGCCATTGCAGCCTGACTCTCAGACCACCAGCTGGCCACTCCACACAATCACACACAGCACTGGGCCGACTGCGAGGTCCAAGTTATCGCATCAGTTGGCAACCTTCCAGGCCACGGCTTTTAGCGCACAGTGATAGATTAAAGCTCATCAGATTGGTTATTTTGAAGCAAATGCGCTGAGTCGTCAACCTCACTATCCCTTCCCATTCCCAGGCGCCGGTCACTGCCCGAGCCGGCCAGTTGACAAGTGCAGGTACTAGGTGTCAAATGGTAGGAAAAGGCATAAACAGCAGGATTATTCAACACATACGATTACGTTTTCTTACAATTTCCCCAGAAATTAACCGGTCTTTTCGGCGGAAACCGAAATTTGCTACAAAGATTCTGGTCGAAGTCGATCAGCCATTGCAGGATAACCGCCTAACATTTATTAAAATGCCAACAGACAGCTAGTAGTATATAGTGGGATTAGAGGATATTATACTGACAACACAGATACTACCTTAAAACAGCAATGCCTAAACTGGAGTATCTAAGAGAAAGCACGCGGGAAATGGAGGAGGACCAACTTACAATCCGAACCCTTAACAGTTGTGACATGCAGCGGCAGAACATCGTCGAAAAACGTGTCTGGACACTTAGATAGTTCATGTGCTGCCAGTATAGTATCATGTACCCCCAATACTTGCCAATTCCGTTATGGCAGCCCCGAGTACAACTACAGTCTAGCCGTTCTAAACGACGACGTCAAATGAAGAGTGCGCAGCATCGGTTACCTGTGGGAAATTAGTTTTTAGTGAGACAAACCTGTGTAGTGTATGCCGCAATCCATCTTCCTTCTAAGCCACCTTGATCCGATGACAAGCGGTCGGACATTGGTTCGGGCGCAATGACTAGTGAAGCTAGACAGTAAATCTACGCGTGCCACGCACGATCTGCGACCTTTCAGACTTTGGTAGGAGCCGCTCAGGTCTCAAATACGGATGAATACTGCAGAAGCCAATCTACCTCGTCAGTTAGTCGCCTTCTAAACCAGGACTTTTAGCGTGTCAGTACAGACTTAAGCGCATCAGATATATTATACGTGAAGGACGCGCAGATTTGCGATGAGGATGGACTTCTCAGTTTCACCCTCGCTCTCTCTCCCCTATCCCATACCCCAATTGATGTCCTGAGCATGTCGTTTGGCTTTTGGTAGGAGCGATCCTAATGGCTCACGCGCCGTCAAGGCCTGAATCTTAGGCATGTCATACACATTAACGACACCAATCACAGGTTTGTGCAGCCAGCCAGTCCGACCCACGTTGTTGGCCGGCGCATCTGTAGTGCAGCAAACCTACTGAACTATTTGGAAATAAGCTGCATTCTGAGAGAGAATTCGGATCTGTACAAACGACCAGGCTGTAAGGTAAACGTGATTTTTCCTTGGAATTCCGTTGCAATGTTATTCACAAGTTTCGCAAACTTCATGTTCCGGACTGCGACCCTGCAGATCTCATATCGAATTTCTCTACGAGCACTACGAATTACTCGACGTGGACGTTATGAACCGACAAAAAGCATTTGATAACAGTCAGAACTTCTTTATTATCAATAAATTCTGCTGTTTATTCTCGCTTACATTTTATGCCGAGCACAAAACACTTCCGATTCCATGGTTTCCTGAGTGGGTTTTTTCAGCACTTCCTCCCGACTACTTTGGGAATTACGGAACGACGAACTGCTCTGGATCACGTCGGAATTCGTTTATTCTTCATTCACCTACGATGGGCATAAAATGAGTCTCTGTCAGAGTCAGAAGCTGGAATGCGGATAATCGACCGTAGACGGGGACCGAAAGTTGTTCTTACGATGACCAACATAGATGGCGTTTCTGAAACCACATCTTGAAATTCATGCAGGGATGGAGCCTTCATTTGACACAGACGCAGTACACACGTCGGCTTGCCGCTGTTACAGGTCAACTAATTTTCAAATTAGAACAGACAGCGAAACGGAGCTTACAGTGGACCTCCACGATCGAGTCTTGCGTAAACATTAACTTTATTGGTGAGCGACTTCGTACTAGCCGAAATAAGTGCTATACAGTCTGGCCTCCAATGGGATTACCGTCATGGATTCCTAGGTATTCATTTAAAGGTGATCACTACCACGCTCCGAACAAAATATTCGAGCGCTCTTCCAAGGGAGTACATTTCACTGGGCACCACGAATTCCTCAAAAAGCATGACATGGCTGGACCGAACGCCAAACGACTAGCCTTCGGCGCTAACAGACAGTCCACCCTACCAACGGACCAGTCATTTGCCAGCTTGCGCTGCTCGCATATCCGTCACAGCCCCTCTTCGTCTCCCTTCACTACGTGGGAAGGCTAATCCCAACTTCTGTGTCTGTCGTCCAACCCAACGTGAATCACATACTGCCTACGCATTGTGCCTGGCGATTAAGCGAACATTTGGCTGACAAAGGCTCTTAATGATAATGTTACACTAACTTCCTAAAAGATTTGTGATGGCAGGATTTTCGATAAATAGGAAAAACTGCTTCCATGCGCTAACGCCCTTCATTCACCTAATCTCCAATTTTGGACGATTCGGATACGGCGTAGGAGTGTATTTGATAATTCAACGTTTTCTGGCCTGAGCGATAATAGGCGTCATGAAATGCCTGAGGAATGTGAAAGGAGATCAAACACGTTCAAATGCTACGATAATGATAGAAGGAGCTGGAAAGTTCTCCTGAAAGACAGGATAATGGGTCTGTGATCTAGTCCAGAGGTCAGACGACTGGGAGAAGTTGTTACCGGGATGCGATTGAGTTTCGCTGCTGCAACTCGGCGTGGTAGATGGGATTCGCTTAGTTCCCAGCAGTTGAGGGTCTAGAACGAACATCTTCCGTGAGCATAGACTGGTGTTGACCGTCCATTTGGCCAGCGCGTCTACCTTCGCAATTATCCTCTGTGGCAGGAGTCTGAAGTGCGCAAGTGACACTCCGTCGATGTCGCAAAAGGCTGGATTGACGTGTACTCGATGGCAGCTATTTATCAGGTTTATCCTGATTGGGCTAGAGATCCACTTTTTTCTGTCTTCTTTTAACGATACTGATTTGGCTGACGAACGTAACTGACCGTTTAATTTCACCGAATCTGCGCAGTACCGTTCGCCACGGAAAGGACATAGATCGTGAAAGAAGGTCAAACATAACCAATTATAAAAAACGCGGGGAAGGCAGATTGAGCGCGGTTTGGACATGACAGAGAGGATGGAGAAATTGTCAGGGGAGCAAGGGAATGGTGTCACTAGGATGCGTTTGTGTTTCGCTGCTGTAATGCGTCGAGGTAGGATACGCGAGGGGAATACGCAGGACTAATCTTGGGCGGGGTAAAAGCAAGGCTTGAATAAACGCCTACTCTGAGCATGGAATTGGGTTGTTTGGGCATCTAGCCATCGTCTCTGATGTCGCAAGTGTCCACTGAAGCGGAAATTATCAGGCTGTCGCTGTCATCTAGAGCACGTAAGGAGTTTGAAAGACGCTTGCTCGGAGGTCACTGATACCTACAGTTACTAGCCGATCTCATGAAATGCTAGCCAAATTCTGTAATGCGTCTTCGGTCAGGAGAGATTGCTTATGTAGGGCTGCAAACTGATCATCACGTGGCAGAATCTTGTGATATTTTGGACTACGCGGGAGAATGGATTGTAAATGCATTCATTTTCGACCTTCTGCAATAATCGCGCTTGTTTAAAAATAACTATTTATGTATGTAGTATGAAATTTTGCATTTATTTTCGATACCCTTGAAAACTTAGTCACGTTTTGTAGGATACATGCACAAACATATTTTTTCGCACTCATTTGGTAGCACACTAGGCTTTTTCACATTTTGCATCTGAAGGAAGCGCATATTTAGATTTTAAAAAAAGTTTACTAATTCTCCAATACGTTTGAGCCAGATCAGCCAATGCATTAGCGTTCAACGATGTCAGTCAACATGGTGTATACTTACCCCGTAAGAAAAATCACATTTACCTCTATGACTTAAGGAGACAACATGTAAAACTGAGGATTTGTTGCAGGGAATGCAGACTATGTTGTATACCTTATAAGGTGCACTGATAAAAAGATAGGTAGAATACTGTATGCATAAAACTGGACGATCTTAAAAAATTTTTACTGGAAACTTTTCACAATCAAAAGGTGCGCCTTCACCGAGTGCAACTTAACAGAGGATGCAATTGGCTACCAAATGAATATAAGAAAGAATATTTTGTGCACGATTTCCGCAAAACGCACTTGATTTTATAGGGACATCGAATATTACTGTAAAAATGCATATTGTATAAGTGGTTATTTCTAAACAAGCTCAGTTATTACAGTAGGTTGAAAAGAAGTGCACTAAAAAACCAACATTCTGCTTAGTTTAAAATATCATAAAATTATCTCCCGTGATAGTTCATAGTAATACTTAACTTAAGTAGTCTTTCTTAACCGAAAAAGTATTTTAGAATTTCGGTTAATATTTCGTGAGATCAATCACCAGCTGTAGGTGAGCCAAGATCGCGCTAAAATATATGGCGTTTTTGTGTCCGGCTGAGTAAGTGTTCAGTCTTTCGAACGATAAACCCTATTCATCAGGTGTTTCCGATAAACATGCCTTGGACAACCTTCGAGACAAATGACTGAGACTCACTAGAATTCGCTTTCAATGTGAAGAAGAGAAGGGAGAGTGGGTTGGATATTGCTGGCTGACGACGACTAGTGGGCCAGAAATCGCCATTCCAGTCTTCCATGTCTTTGGCGACAATGCTATTCTGCCTATATTACTTGCCGCTGAACGGCTGCTGGCTGGGCTCAAGAGAGGGCCTATAGGCAAGAACGGACAAGTAGGTTTCGTAGCACGATTGGTGAGTGCCTATTTTCCATTGTGTAGATCCGATCGCAAGGGCACGACAACGAGCCCATGACTCAGTGGTTAGGGGCGTTGGACTTAAAACCACAAGGTCGTGGGATCGAGCCCCAGGCGTTCAACACCTCGGAGTTGGGTATTAATGGCTGACGACGACTAATAAGCCAGAAATGGCCATTCCAGTCTCCTGATTAGTAGCCCTCAGGCACGCGTTACCGATTTCATGCAACTGTGATTCGAATATCGGTGTAATGATTTTGAATTTGTGAACCGGATTTGGATCTGCCCATCAAGTTCTGCCAATGACAATATATTAGTCAGACATTGTTATTACTTGCTTGTTTGTTGAGTACTGCAAAAAGGCGAATTCCAGGAGAGGTGCTTACTAAAACATAAATTTACTCGTCAGATGTTTCGAATTTACACTTTAAAGCATCATACGATGCAAATTATGTGCTACCAAATGTCCATCCAAACCGGCGGCTGCTGCAATCATCGCAGACGATTGCGCGTTATGTGGTGATTGTTTAACTGAGAGCTCACCCGAGTCCGTCGATTCCCGCAGTTTCACTCGGTGTCGACTAGTAGCAGCATGTTAATTATCCACCATTGGAGTCATTGTTACTCTCATTGAAATCAGCTTTTTTTCTTGCTATTTCCACATGACTAGTCGTTCTCTCTCTCTCTCTCTCTCTCGCTCTGATGACAGAATAGTGAAGGAAGATGCTTTTGCACCGGTCAATGGACTTCAATAAGGAGAACCCTTACTCAAGCAGCTTGCGTCTCACGCGGTTGTCCACCCCCGAGAGAATTTCGTTTTCGTTCCGTTCAGTGGACCGTGGCTTGAGAGATGTCATCGTTCCTCCTCACTTCTGCTGCGTGTTCGGTCGTCCACGTTTAAAGTACTCCACCAGCATTTCCGAGACAGTTGCTAGGCGTACAATTGCATTAAATCTGGAAAACGATTTCAAACGTTTCCCGCCGTGGCAGTGGGTATTCCAGCCTCAGTAAATGATGCCTTATAGTTGCCTCCAGTTGGCGTTCAACGGCAGTTAACGACCGGTGCGATGTTCTTGATGTAGGACGGTGTCCTACGAAATTTCGGGCCAGTGCATCTTGTTCTCTCACCTCGTTTGAGCATGCACCGGTTGACGAAGTCGTTCGTGACTTTTCAGATGGTTGATGTTGATGTTCAATACCTAGGTCGTAAATATCGATTCACAGAATGCTAGTTTACAGACCACCGTATTCGAGATGGTGCTTTTGAGTGGTTTTTTCTAATATCAGCATTTGGCCGTTTCCGACGGCGGCAGACGTTCCTTTTGCTTTCCTTACTTTTTATAGGTTGCGAAATCTTCAACCTTCCCGAAAGGTATCATTTTAGATACATAAGGCAATCTATTGCAGCCTTAGTCATCAAAGTCCGATAAGAATTTTTTCGCAGATTTCCAGCTAGTACATACAGAAGGTGTACTAACTTGTGAAATGCGTTTTCGATTTGGAAAGATTACTAAAGAAGGACTTTAAAGTTAATCGTCATACAGCATACTTCTATAATAATTCCGATTCCCTACGATGCCGGCGTTTAACCGAATTCGTTTCGGCCGCATGCAAAAGCCACACTATTTAAAAAATTACTATTTACGTAGAATGGATTTTTCTAGTGGATTTTTGATGCCCTTAAAAATGCAATTAAATTTCATGAAAGACATGCATAAGGATATTCATTCTTTTACTCATTCGGTAAAAACGTACGCCTACGTCCACTTGTATGCCTAAAGATAATGCATAATTCGATTTTAAACGTTTTCAACCTATGCAAGGAATATTTATGATGCGCATTTTCCGTGAAATATAATTGAATCATTAGGGACATCGAAAATCAACGCGACACATGCATGCTACGTAAGCAGCCATTGTTACAGGGTGTGGTTTTCTGAAGGCGGCCAAAAAGGTGTTTGTTCAAAGGCCAGAATCTTGAGGTAACGGAATTAGTGTAGAATTATGCTGCATGGTGATGAATTTCGAAACCCTATTTAAGTAGTCTTTTCAATACGAAAACGCAGTTTAGAATTTCGGTTAACATTTTATGATTTAGCACACTTACATTTAGAGAGACCCAGATGCATTGACGCTATCAACAATCGAGAACGTTTCTGTGAACTATTATATAGCGTACAATTCTTCATGTCCTTTTAAAACGGCATATACATTGAGCCAAATGGTTATTTAAGTTGCTGTCAATTACTAAAATATAGCATTTGAGGCGATGAATTTTATCGAATAATTAAACAGAAAGCACGCATGTTTTCCTTTCGAAGTTAATGCCTAGTGTTCAAAATATATGCACTAATCGACCTGTAACCAGGCCCTCAGGCTGACACCTAGACCGCTGTCCTAATGCAAAGACGTCCGCGTACTCGATGTCAGGCGATTGAGGAAGGTCACCGGCTAGCGATATCAGGCTACAAATGCCCGGAGATTTTTCACCAATTATCGCCTTCCTACAGTACTAGGCGCGTTTACGCGTAATAGGTGTTTACTGGGGATGTCATTTCTGCGCATTCAAGCAAGGTCCGCCAGTCAAACATGCTGTTCTGTTTACTGTACATTATGCGTCATTTGATCACTCGCCTCGTAATCTTGATTTTTGTCGTCTACGAAACGGTTCAGGTGTGCGGGGCTAGGAACCGTCCTTGCACGGGCCGCGACAACCTATCAGATGACAATATCGTGCTCCGAATGACATTTATAACACCCTAACGACTGTTCCTCGGCTTCTCCATCATGTACTGACAGGAAAGTTAAGTCAAGGCAACTGATGGTGTGGGAGAGGTACATATAGAATTAGCATCTTTATGCACGTCTCCTACAAAATACTTTCAAAGTTATAAAAGCATGGAAAATCAATGACAAAATTCATGCTACTTATGTAGCCACTTTTTGAAGTGTAGTTTTCGCAGACAGCCGGCAGAAGGTTCGTTTAAAAGCAGACATCCTAAATTAACTGACTCATTATAGGATTGTGTTGCATAGTGATTAATTTTGCTACCCTACCTTAGTAATCTTTTCGAGTCTCAAACGCATTTCACGATTTCGGTTAACGTTTCATGAGTTAACACATATACTGTATCCCGTGAAATGCGGATCGAAATTCCAACGTGCGTTTTCGATTAGACGTAAAATGTAATACTAATTAATGCATGGTATAATCTAACTTCTGAGTAATTTGAAATCCGACCTGCCAATGCTCTTACGTTTTGTATTGCTAAAGCCACAATTTGTATGTCCCCCACGTAATTGAATTCATAAACTTCCTAATGCTATTAAAATAAACCTTAAGTGCTAATAGAACTTCGTAAAAAATGTTGACTATGCTCCATGTTTTATGTTGAACATTTAAATGCGGATATATATATATATATATGATGTTATTCATACGTCCCCGGAATGCCATGAACAGCCTCCTTTGCTGACCAAGAACTCGCAGCTCTGAAAACGAAACATATCAAAAACGACTGAATTATTTGTTCAAACTGTTTTCCTAGAATGGGTATCCTAGATATTTTGTGCACTTATGCATGAGACGACAGAAGTAAAAAAAGGGAGAAGGAACTAGATTGTTCCGATCAGGCCCCCGAACCAAAAAAGTGGCGAACACTTCCGCACATTATGAATGTGTCCGAACTAGTTGAAAGACGCCTGAGGAAGCACCGAATATATCTGGCGCACAAGCCGACGACCAGCTTGTACACCCTAAGGATAGGGTTGGCTATTTAGATAAGAAGGAATTCGTCTATAAGATACCATGCAACACCTGTAATGCGGTTTACTGTGGTCGAACTGAGAAATCGGTTTCTACACGAATACACGAACATAAGTTGGCCGTAAAAGGACGAGACCACTTGTCCCAAGTTGCCATGCATACGTTGGAAACTGGACACAAATTCGCCTGGGACAGGACTCGCATTGCAGGTGTCTGCTCATCTAAGAAGGGCCGTGAATTTTTAGAGGCCACTCATTCTGATAACGCATGCTCCAACCGACATGTAGAATTGGATAGATGTACAACAGCCTCAAAGAAAAGTGAAAAAGGCAGTAGCCAATCAGAACATTACGCCAGCAGGAGTGACAGGGCAAAATCGATTTTTAAGACATGTTGAAACGTTAACTGTTTCACACACTTTACGTCTGAAGACGACTTGGGGAATGAAGGTGGAAAACTTACAATTAAACCTGTTTATCTTTCCCAAAGAGCTTATTTCTTTCGAAATATAATGCTATTTGATTAAGCATTCAGTTTCACAAACTATCAAATTATTAGAATCTTCTAACAGCTGGACAGCTCAGTTAAAAGCTTTATTAATTCGTCACCGTAGGATCTGGTAGGATATTCATGTAATGGTTGTCAAACGATAGCCTACAAGATGCATCAACTAGAAGTAAGAAATCTGAAGGAACTTATACACAAGACTGTTTCTTCAGAGGGCCGCCCGGTGTTATCTACGCAGAGGCTAACTCGGAGTAGAGCGAGAGCCATCCAGCGTAAGGAATCCCCAGAAAGCAATTATGGGGTGAATAAGACAACTACTATTAGTAATCAAGTCGTGGCTTCCGATGAAAAAAAGAATAAGAGGAAGAAGACGACACCTAACACCACAGGGAAAAGTCGCCAGAATACGAAAGAGAGTATATTAGCCTTACCCGAAAAGCGGTTGGAAAATGAAACGAATGTAAATGTGCCAACGGAAGAAGTGGAAGTAATGGGGCAGATGACGCCCAATCTTAATAATTCCCAGACAGTGTTCTCATTTCCTGAGCCTAACTTAGAGGGATTATCAGTTAGCGCAAAGACATATGGCTATGGACCCAGGGTAGAATTAGCTGCCACCGCGAATTCCCATGTCAACAGAGTCAAGAACCGAGCAGAGGAAGCCTCTAGTTCATGGGGGTCAAGCTCTCCACAGAACCCTCTGATGGGAGGTATTGTTGATAGATCACAGTGTGCAACTATTCACGATGCCTTAACAGGATCCGCGGACGAACTTCACGGGGACATAAATACCAATATGGCAGCCCCTTCCTCTTCTCCAGTCCACTTCGACGAGGCAATAAGGCCAGCCAACGACGTCCAAATCGCAGAAAACAGAGGAATGCTTAACAAGGACCACTGTGTCATAATTCAGGGCCTCGCAGAGTCCTCCGCCAGTTCCCCCAGGGAACGAATCGCTGCTGACTTAGAGCAATTCCAGAAACTCCTCAATGAAATGCTGCAACCAACAGAAGATGTCACAGTCCTAAAGGCGTTTCGTCTTGGTAGCCGTACAAATGCCGCTCCGAAGACGCGACCACGACCCCTAAAAATCGTCCTTGGTAGCAATGAGCAGGCGAAACTAATACTTTCCAGGCGTATTCGATTGAAGCATTCCCGTAAAGAAGTGTTTTTTCAGCCGGACTACTCACCTGCCGAGAGAATGAAACGCCGCGAACTTGTCCTAGAATTGAGAACACGGCAAACCAACGGAGAGAAAAACTTGACAATCTACAAAGACCGGATTGTCAAACGACATTCCGCTCCCCTCTGGATCGAGCCGATCCGAATGACTGCACAGCTACCCCAGTAGCCCGTGTCGGGTTTGAAAACAAATCTCGCATGAACTCGAAACTCATATTCATGTATACCAACGCGCAAAGTGTACTTTATAAACTGGACGAACTCCGTATCCATACCTACGACCTCCATCCAGATGTTATCTCAATAACAGAAACATGGTTGTCCGAACAGGTTGATGATAGAGAGCTCATGCTCCCTGGATTTCAACTGTTCCGCCGAGACAGAGAAAACAGAATGGGTGGAGGCATAATAACATTTGTTAAGAACGGCTTGCACGTTTCAGAAAAAACTGCCCAACTGACTTGTAGTACCGAAGCATTATGGCTGACCATAAGGGCACCGGGCTCTCAAAGTCTCGATATCTTGACAGTATATCGCCCCCCGAGAAATGACCCTGACGCTGATGCCCAACTGCTGGAGGAGCTCAGATTATTTTCAACGCGACCGACCACTCTCATCGTTGGAGATTTTAATGCACCTCACATCGACTGGAGCTCGGCCTCAGCCGACTGCTCTGAAGCAGCATTTGACCAGCAGCTACTGCGTACCTCCGACAACCTGCTTCTCACACAACACGTAATGTTTCCAACTAGAGTTCGAGAGGGCCAACAGATGAACTGCCTCGATCTTGTGTTCACCAAGTCGTCTGACAACATCGACGTTGTGAATTGCCTCCCCCCGTTGGGTCAAAGTGACCATGTAGTTCTCATGTGGGAATACACGTTATTTTCCCTTCCTACACAACCGCTCGATTCCCGACCCAATATTTGGCGCGGAGATTTCGAACAGATGAAAAAGGATCTTAGTCCTATCGACTGGGCATCCACTCTCTCCAGCGATGTCGAAGAGGCTTGGTGTTAGTTCAAAGAGTTAGTCCACAACCTCATCTCCAACCACTGCCCAATCATGCGCAAAAGACTAACAAATAGACCTCGCTGGTTGACTCCGTCCTTAAAGAAGGAAGTTAACAAGAAGAGGAAGCTATGGAAAAGATCGCTGACGGACCGCACGCCAGAATCCCCCTTAAAGAAGGAAGTTAACAAGAAGAGGAAGCTATGGAAAAGATCGCTGACGGACCGCACGCCAGAATCCCTAAGCAGTTATAAGTTACAGAGAAATCGGGTCAAAATTCTCATCGCCAGAGATAGGAAAGCTTTTGAAAAGAATCTTTTGAACCGTGCCATGATTAATCCAAAAATCCTTTACAGCTACATAAGACAGAGCACACGGAACAAAGATCCTGTCCCACTGCTGCGAACGGCTGAGGGTGTGGAAATCTCCGATGACAAGGATAAGGCTGAACATCTCTCTCAGTTCTTCCAGTCAGTCGTGACAAGTGAACCTGCTTTTTCCTCACCCGCGTATGAAGACGATGAAACGCCTACCATCGAAGCCGTCTTCTTCACCGAAACAACTGTTCGGAATGAGTTACTAAACCTAAAAGAATCGACCTCCCCAGGCCCTGATGCAATCCCGGCCAAGCTGCTGAAGGAACTAGCTTCCGAAATGTCCAAGCCGTTAGCCTTGATCTTTCAAACTTCATTTTTTACTGGATGCCTGCCCTCTGACTGGAAGTCCGCTACCATCACTCCGCTTTTTAAGGGTGGAAGTCGTGCGTCTGCGAATAACTACAGGCCAGTGAGTCTTACCTCCATCTGTTGCAAAATCATGGAGAAGATCATTAAGAA
>CACRXP010000106.1:1380474-1399237 GCA_902702965.1 Spirometra erinaceieuropaei | reverse complement strand
CAATGGACGAAAGTCCTTTTTCAGTAACAGAGTGGTTGCAGCCTGGAATTCCCTACCTACCGATGTTGTAACCTCCTCCTGTGTGAACTCCTTCAAGTGTAGACTTGACCTGCATCAAGCTTCCCAATTACCACCCCCACATACACTCACATAACCTGGTACCATCTTATATATGTTTATACTACTTGTAATTAGTAAGTAACCATTAATGATTACTCTTTTTCGACTAGCTGCCAGCTGTCCGCGAGTATGTACAAAATCCCTTTTTCACCTTCCCATTTATCAATGTTTTTCTCCGACGACTTGTGACCAAGAGGGAATTCAAAGGCGCTTGCCTATATTTCCCTTAATAAACTGATACTGATACTGAAACCGACAGATACCATTTTCTCAAGTATTACGTTTACTAAAGTAGCTATTTGTTCCGAATAATTGAAATGATACTGATTTGGTTTCTGCTGGCGACGGTACGGAGCGCAGCAAAAGGCCGGCATCCTGCCCTGAGTGAAATATCTCGGGTATGCCTCACAAAAACCGCACCACAGGAATAATTTCTGATCTAAAGCACCTTTCAGACCTCCAGTCAGCACTTATGCCACCTGTTCCATTCAGTTGGTCGCCGACCATGTGCATCAAACCGATTTAAATTCTTACTAGAGCCGTCGAAAATATTCAGCTGCAGCGGGATGTCCGTTATCATTTCATCGCAGCTGCTACTCCTGTTGAAAAGCGTCTACTGGCCTTTAAGTTATACTGATCACGACGTGAACACATGTCAGCAGAGAGACTGGAGGTCCTGTTCTGAATTAACTTGCCCTCTAAGTAGGTGCAGTGCACGTGATCTCACCTGCACATCTGCTCTATTATACTACTCTGAAGGAAAGAGTAGGTAAAGTAGCCGACAGTGCGCACAAATCAGTTATAAGCACGATGAATATGTAATCGTCTGTGAACAAAACTACCAAGCTTCTATGTGTAGGTTGACATCAACAGCAAGTTTCAATCTAGAGGTTTGAATAGTGAAACCAATTTCATCTGCATACGTTTTATGAAGTTGGCCATCCAACTCGAGAAATCAAACGAAGGCAGGAAAGAAGGACTCAGTGAGGAAAATATGTAAATTCATGTAGTTTTAGAGTTTTAGCCGGTTTTTTGACATAGTCAAGATGATTAGTTTACCTATTGTCAACATGTTGGAATTTTATGGGATCCGGTATCTGATGCTGAGTGCATATAACCTCTCACTGAAACCGTCTGGATTGTTGATAGCATCGATGCATCTGGTTCTCTCTAAATTTGGGTGTGCTAACTCATGAAATGTTAACCGAAATTCCGAAATGCGTTTTCGTTTCGAAAAGATTAATTAGGTAGGATTGTAAAACTTATCATCATACAACATGATTCTATAATAATTTAGTTACCTCAGGATACCGGCTTTTGAATGAACTTCCTTTTGTCTGCATGTCAAAACATACTTTGCACAAAATGACTACTTAAGTAGCATAAATTTTTCTCTTTGATTTTCGATGTGCCTAAAAGTCCAGTTATATTTCGTTGAAAAAATGCATACAAATATACATTCTTTTGCTCATTCGGTAGATAATTACGTCTTCGTCTAACTTTATGCTTGAAGGAGGGACATAATTCTGTTTCCAAAAGTTTCGACTTGTGGGACTTTTAAATACCCTGAAATAGCCGTTCATAAATCGTCATACCTCTGCATTTACCAATATGGCTCGTAAAGGTAATAATATGGATCAAGTCTACTGCTAAATTTTATGAAACCTATATGGTCCCCCTTTATTACCGTAGAGAAATGTGTGTTTTTCCGTACGCGGAAAATATACGGCTTGTAGTTTTTAAGCCCTTAATGTAAGTATAACTGCAGTTAGGGTTCAAAATTTTCAGGAATTAGAAAAGTTTTTGAAAACCGAATAATAGCTTGCTTTTGACTATAGGCTTGGAAGATGTCGTAATTGTCTACCGAATGTACGGAAGAATGAATATTTTCATTCATGTTTTCCATGAAATATAATTGGAAATTTAAGGGCCTCGAAAATCAGTGAGAAAAATGCATGCTACTTAAGTAATCATTTCTCACAGAGTATAGTGCTTGTATGCAATCGAAAGGAAATTCCTTCAAAAGCCGGCATCCTGAGGTAACGCGATTATTATAGAATTGTACTGCAGGCTGATTAGTTTTATAACCCACTTAATGTTTCTTTTCGAAGCGACAACGCATTTCAGGATTTGAGTTGACATTTCACGAGTTAGCCCACCTACTGTAGGTCTAGTAAGAGCAGTTAAATTCGAGAAGTCAGACAATTTATGATTAGTAGTTATAACTTAGTGTAAATGTATTCAGAATTATAGTGGTGAAAATGCGATTCCAGGGTAGCATATCAAAAGAAGAGGAGGCGTTCACCGGAAGAGGTGTATTTGAGGTCTGACGTTTCGGGTAGTCGTTTCTTCTACCCATCTTCAGAGACTGAGCAGTCGTGCACACAGCTTTCCTTTCATGGCGCACTTTGTCCAATGCCTGGCCCATCAATGCCGCCTGTTTGGCTGCATCCGACCCGCATGTCACCGTGACCTGAATCCCGCCCATCCTCGTCGGCCGCGATGATAATTGGCGGCCCCGATTGTCCTGCGCCGTGACTGTCCCCCGTCAAGAATGTCCGTAAAACCAGATAAGGAGGAGGTAAATTGATGTGGCGGTTGACAGAACAGTCAGTAGACATCCAGGCTTCTTGTACCTGTCTTGCCGTATGATCATCACCTCGGCCCACAATTTCAACGGCGTCAAAGTTGAAGACGTGTCCCATTTGGGCGGCATGGGTTGCTACCTCCGACTTTGGGTCCAACCTTCGCATAGCCAACTTATGCTCGTGCATGCGCGTTTGCAGCCGTCGGCCGGTTTCCCCAACGTAGTTACACATTCCGCAGCTGCACTGAAGTCGGTAGACAACAGCCGACATCTCCCGTTTAAGATCGGGTCTTTTGGCCGCATCACTTGCCGGCGGATTGTTGAGTCGGGCCTGTGGGCAACGCCTATTCCGAGCGGCGTGAGGGATCTGGCTACGGCTTCGGAGACCCCTTTCACGACTGCTCAGTCTCTGAAGATGGGTAGAAGAAACGACTACCCGAAACGTCAGACCTCAAATACACCTCTCCCGGTGAACGCCTCCTCTTCTTTTGTTATTCAGAATTGTTCGCTGACGCTGGTCCTACTCTATGTAATGACTGTTGCAACCGCTCTCTCTGATAGGTATAATAACTGCATCCTATCAATACTGCAGCCCTCTTGGGCATAATACTGTTATGTCTATTGCTGTCCATGATTATGACTTAGAGTGTGAGTCCGAGACGTCAGGTAAACAAGCCTGCTTGTTCCAGTGATCGCATTTAATTATTCTGCACTGCTTCCGAATGGGTATTTTCTCTGTGTCACTTTACATTCATTTACGCTCATGCAGCAAGTAGACACTCGTTCAAATGGAGGAAAAGACATGCCAGCGGAAGAGCACTGAACGGATGCAAATGAAAAAGTCAATCACTAAGCGTTTCGTGGACACATTTCTGACCGAAATGGTGATCTTTCTATCAACGGAAATCTAATGAAGTGGCGAAATGAGACAGTATTGGACACAAGAGTAATCTGATTGTGCTAGCGCAAAATAACCTCGAGCAAAAGCCTACAGTTACTTTGGATCAAGACTAACTAATTTAAGTGTTTTGCACCAGCCTAGGAAGAAAGCTTGCTCACAATTATCTCCCGCGCAGCGGTAGTAATTCTTCGTCACATACAGTAAACTGATTTGTCTTTTTTGATATCATTCATGCCTGTTAATATGCAGCTGTGGATGCATAGGATTTTCGGATTGAAAGACAACCATGTCTGAAGAAGAAGACACAATCGCTTGGGCAGGGTCTTTATTCAACTGACTTTATGGATTCCTGTACGAACCCATCGTCAGAGACAATAGCAGATGCGGGTAGTTCGCGCCCATGGAGTTGCCGTATTTATTGGATGCAATCGCCATCCTACCACATTCCTTTAAACATTCACAGCTCCCTCCCCCTACATCGGGGCTTGTTGCACTCAGTGTGATGACTGTTTGATGGCCAACATTCGCGTCGTTAACTGTTGCGATCTCATCACGGTTGTTGGGTTTTGGTGGGAAGATTGTTCGACCCCGACCCCCCTACCTTGTTTTTGGGAACAGGGTTCGCCTTTGCAATCCATGCGTGGTTAATTACCCCGCCAAGAGAAAATGTCAGCACCGAGTATGAAAGGGGAAGGTCGTTGCACTTGTCACTAGACTCAGACCCGTTAGCCATGACTCAAGCAACGCGCGGCTCCCGCGGTTGTCAACTCAAGCGAGAATTTCGGCCTCGTGGAATTTGAATGTGTGGCCGGATCTCGTCGAATGAGCCGCAACTTGAGAGCTGGCTTCATTTCTCCGCATGGCTGCAGCGTGTTCGGCCTTTCACGTTCTGAGCTGTCTTGCGGTTTCTCCGACGCAGTTGCTTTGTCCGTAACTGCACCAGATCCGATAAACGACTCCAGACGTTTCCCACCGTGGCAGCGGGTCTTTCGGTTTCATTACCAGGCCCCTGATGGTTGCCTCCGGTCTGTTTGCAACTCCTACCCCAAGTGGTGCGAGAAGGCGGCCGACAGCTTTCGAAACGTTCCTGACATACGGAAGCGCTCGCCAAAATTTGGGGTCCGTGCAATTTAGCCTTTCATCTCTTTATGCACATTTGCAATTAAATACGCGTCGAAGTTATTGTAGTTTGGCAAGCTTGTCCTCCGACCCAAAGCAGCGCATTTTTTACACGCTGATAAAGCGTCCTTATACAACTGTATTTGTGGCTAATTGGGTGGTTGCTTTTGAAGTTCAGTAATTGCGCCGTATTTTTTGCCTTCCAGGACACTTCGGTTCTGTTAGGAACAACCATGTCAGTTTCCTCTGTTTTGAGCTCTACTGAAAAAGTTCCTTTGGAAACTTCAGTAGATGTGCGAACGCCTAAATTGTTAACCGCAATTCTAAGATGCGTTTTGGACTCGGAAAGATTGTCTATGTAGGTGGTAATATTTATCATCCTGCAACATAATTTCGAAATAATTCAGTTACATCAGGATGTCAGCTTTTGAATTAACTCCTTTCCTGCCACCTGCAAAACATATATTATTTAAAAATGGGTTGTTTAGAAATGCCGATTTATTTAGAAGAGCCCAATATCCGGAAAACGCCAAAAATGGCCTTAATTTAGTAAACTTAGATTTTGGATGTATATCATGTATTTTCATATCAAAAAATGCAGTAAATATGAACGTACTAAGAGAATAACGTTTAATACTAGTGTATCAGTGGCATTTGCATCTATGAATTAGTGTAACTTCATAAATGATGATTTTTCAACGGCCTACATTCTGAGTGTAGATTCCAGAACAGTTTTTCAGGGATTCGTGATATGCTTAACTGGCTTGAGTTGATTGGGATGGGGTTCAACAACATTAACGGGATTTTGCTTAATTTCACCGATGAGGACGTCTTTGAAGCAAAAGCTTTCATAGGGTGACACGCAGTCAGGCCGAGCGATGCCTAATACATTTAAATAGCACTGACAGGCATGATCGTAAACATCACATTTAGTGTTTGGTGGGAGGACTTTTCATCCGTTAAATTAATTTGCAGTTTTCATTCGTTGTGGATTACGTTGGGCTTCAGATCGGTCTTGCACTATTGATGAACACTCCATGATCTTCAGTGCTTTCACATGATCGTCCATAAAGACAGATTCTGAATTACCTGTCTGTTAAAAACCCTAAAATAAGATAATTCTTGAATGAATTTACTAAATTAATTAATTTTTACGAAGACGGTCGTTTGGGTCACTTGTGAATAGACATTCAAACATTAAACTTCATTTTCGAAAGGCATTTCTGCCCATAGCGAAAGTCAGCAACGAATGTGCCTTCGATCAATAAGCAAACTTTAAGAAGAGCTTTAATACTGCGCTCCGTTGACAAATCTATGTGTACTTTGCATTTTTGAACAGTGAGGCTATGAAAAATTTGACACTTTTGTCCGTTTCTTTCAAGTTCCTAAAAAATACCAATTATTCTCAGACATTAACTCGAGAACACACCTTTTTCTATATACTGTGGTCATTTGCACTGTTTTCCTTCGCTTGTAAACTCAGTTTTTCGATTATGGATGCACGGCAATGACCCTATAAAAATACTGATATTCTGCTGAAACTAGAAGTATTTTTCCTGCTACAATTCTAAATTAGGTATATGCGGAAGCTAAACTACACAATAAGTACTGTTTAATATGTCCTAGACTGGAAATGACCATTCGATGGTGGTCATTTATGTGACATCAGGTAAAGTTTTCTAAATGGCAAACCAATTACAACCCATTTAAACATAAGAACTTTGTCTGCATTATTACTGCACTTTAGGGCACCAAATTGCACATCTGGTTTTCTTAAAATAACCTTTGTGTTTACAAGTCGATTACCGCGGTTAGCATCGGCTATAAAATAATTTTTCAGGTCCGGCTAAATGTGTTTATTATAACTCCCACGGGTAAAATACTTTCCGTTCAATGAAAAACTCGCTTAGATGCACAACTGGAGTCTGTGACTCGCATTAGCATAGGAAACAGTGCGAATGAATTACAACGTCCATTTTCGCTAAACACATTAATATTTTGTTTGATATAAATACGTAACAACAATTTCTGAACCAGAAAAGCATATTTTATTGAATGAAAAGGATGACCAAGCAAATTGCGCAATGCTGAAGACGTCGAGAAGTTCTCGCATCAAATTTTTTATCATATTTCATGAGATAGGTCACGTAATGTATTTTAACCGTGCGTTTTTAAGAGGTGTATGGAGTTACATTTTCCATTCTTAAGGAAGAAACTGTATTCTCTGGGTAGGTCGTGCATCAACATCATGTTAGAGCTGGCATTTCAGTCAAGCCTGCAAGGCTGTTGCCTTCTTAGAAGAGACGATGTGAACTATGTGTTCGGCTGCCCAACCGTTTGTCAAACAACAAGACCTATCTTCTGCAGCGAACCCCATAACTACGGCCTTCATTAGCGAGAATGTGTGTCCGTAAGGTATTTACGGCCTGTGGGGCTTGCGTGCTAGGATTATTTACCAGTTGAAAAACCAAACGAGGTAGGCCACAACAGCCTGAAGGCGACTCCAACTCTTCGTTAGCTGCGTCTCTGGGTGAGGTTTTTTGAAACTGCAGCAGCAGATGCATGACAGAGGGAGAAAAAATCTGAAATGAAACCAATCACCGTCGAACTGATTGGCTCGACTCAAATCCAGAACAGGAACAGGAAAATTCCTGAGGGATTAATATTCAGTGCTTGTTTTGCTGCTGCCTATATGTGCGTATTGTCACGTGGTTTAGAAATATAAAGACAGGAAATTACCTTACATGCAACTTAATAGCGTTAATATATAGTTTTTAGGAGTGGAAATATATACGATTAAAAAGAATACGAAACGAACTACATTGTGTGGCATGTCGTATGTGTGCAGAAGTTAGAAGACGTCAAGCTTGGCAAAAAAATCTGTATTATGTTGTCAACATAGTGGTTTAATAACAGCGTTATGCAACTATAAATTATGGTTACACAAACATATATATAAGTAGTTTACTAAACGAAACTAACTGAAATATTTAAACGGAATTTCACCTGAAAGCGCTAACTTAATTACGGTAAAAATATCAAGTACCATCCAGCATAATCTTAGGATATTTCATTCAGTCGATAATTTCGGATTTTTGAATACGCTTCCTTAAGGTCATTGAAACGACTGTTTACTTTCTATGAATTTTTCCCACTGACTTTCACTTCTATATAAATACACGCATTTCCTACAGAACATTTGAACGTAGTACCACTTTCATATTTGTTTTTCGTAAATTGCGTCTTTTTTCAAATATTCCGTTCGAAGAAAGTGTGTTTTTAGGCTTTGAAAATCATCTTTGATTTTCGACGAACTTAACACCCTACTTATCCTTGCCCTTACAATTGGCTCGCCCAGTATATATCGTGAACACGCTCCTTTAAGGAAAGATCGTACATTCCTCTTTGCTGCTTGGAATGCGCCATTTGGCGCTCATGAACTTTTGCAATAGATGTGATCCATGTCACACGCTTCAAGGTCACGTTAGGCGGGACGTGAATGCGGAGCCACCTTTATAAATACTTCGTTATATTAAAAATTGGTCGATAACAATTTTTTAAAACTGGGAAAATAGCTTTTTTAGAGTTGCGAAATTTGGTTAATTTGCAGCACAGTCACATGCTATTTTATTTAATTATACATCCTACCTTTGAATTTATGCCTTCCTGGCCACCCGCGAAAATCTGCCTCACTAGAACACCTACTCAAGAAATATGAACGCATTTTATCGATTTTTAGTGCATATATAAATCAAAGCATACTGAAAACCACGTGCGAAAATCCCCTGCGATTCTCATTTTTAACAAATTATGTCTTCCTTAAATTTTTTGATCGAAGGAGGGACGAATACATAAACGTTACATCATATCTGAACATTTATTAACATGTATTTTGGGGAATGTGGCGTGAATTAAATATCTTATATAATTTTATGACTTTTAAATGGGTGCTTCATAGAAGTACAGAGGAATGTGTGATTTTTTCTGAGGAGAATGTGCACGGAGTAGCTTGAATAGTCAACCCGTAAGGGTGCTGATTATGTCAGGAATCAAGCTAATTTTCAGAACATGAAAATATCCATTCTTCGGGGATAAACTTTGAAGGAACTGTAAGATGTCTAAGAATGAACATAAGGAGGGGGCTTTTGCGTGTTTTCTATTGGACTGCTTACATTTATGAAGAAACTAAATATCGATGGGACTATTTTATACTTGATATCTGTCCATTTTATCGGGTAAACTTGTCGCAGGTGAGTGGAATGGCGCGCAGTCAAATGGAGGTCCCTGAATTAAATGAAATATCTTGGAATTATACTATACGCTGACGAAAAGTTACAACTCAACCTACGAAATCCTATCTAGCTTCAGTAATATTCAAGAAAGCATCTGTTTCGTACTTCAGTTTGCGTGTGTACTGTAGCCGATGGGTTTGCAAGCTCTTTGATTCACTGGAACAAAAGACAAGGTAGGTGGAAAATCCACCCTCCCACCCCAGTAACACTCGGAAAATTACTGATATTCTCTTTCCATCGTGAGCATCTGGTGCAAACGTACCACACATTGCCGACACTTTCTGAAAGCTTTTTTAGTAAACTTAAAACCTATATCCTGCAGACAAAACTTAAATTCCCCTTTTCTGGCCGGTGATCAATCGATAATTTTAAATAATAAGAAGATAAAAAAAAGTGGCGCGTGTTCCTTGGACGTCGCACATGCGAGTACAGAATGCGTACCCAGAGATTCCAAGGAACTTACATCAATATCGACTCCCTCAAGAGAAATTAACGCTAAACGTCGTCCCTTCTACGATTTGCCCGCCTTTTCCTTTCTCAAAAATAGCGCTGCGATTTGGTTGATGCTGGAAATCTCCTTAAATTGACTGAGACCAACTCAGATTGCTATCAATCATTAACTTTCACAAAAATGGTAGGGGCACCAGAGTGCCCGGGTTTACACAAAGAAGAATCTCACCCGAAAATGTAAGCTCCGTTTTTCGAACGGTTTCAGTGTTGGGCCAGCCTAGACTCCAGTCACGACCGGAGGAAAAGCATTCTCGCCCCCTTAGCGCTCACGATTGCCCACAAAGCAAACAGAGGGTAGGTAACCTTTGCACAGCAAAAGGCACTTCCTTCATCACTAATCCCCTCAAGTCCTTGTCTGAGACTTTACATGTTCCGTTTTCCTGAAATGTTACACACCGCAAAATGTGCAGCAGATGAAGGTTAAAGTTGTGTTATGTTCCAATTACATTGTATCCAATAAAAATCCTGAAAAACGGTCTTAAATCTTTACCTGTCCTCGTAGACGAGAGCAATTGCTAAAATTGGCGCGCATTAGTGCAATGTGACAAACGTACCGCCGACCTTGGTCAGCAAGAGACAGCCAGTGATAAAATTATTCACTACGGATACTGTCCAGCAAAAATTAAGGCCGAGCCATGGGGGCTGATAGGAGACCGTTGATTAGCTCTTCTCATTTCGCCTTCCAAACAAAAAACATAGCAGATCTGCAAAGCGCTAACCCTGTTTTCAATAACTTACCGTTACGTCCGCAAGGCCCTTCTTCGCTAGCGGACAACCAATGAGATTGAGGAGCTGTAGACGCTAACGCTGAAACGAGGACGTTTTTTCGCCCGACGCTTTGGATTCGTGCTCCAAGATGTCTTCAGAGACAGCATCAGCTACGGGTTATTCACGTACAAGAGGTTGCAGTATTGATAGGGGACAGTCGCTATGCTACCACATACATATCAGGGTTAAGGAGCTCCCCTCGATGAAGGTGGTTGTCCTTGTTGGATAAGCAATTGCCGGCAAGCATCCTAGTCCTTCATTGTTTGAATGACGTCTGAGGAACTGGAAGACTACATCAAACGCGACTGGCAGAACAGAAGTGAGGGAGAATGATGTCAGCTCCCAAGTTGCGGCCCGTTCGAGGGACCTAGTTACCCGAAGGTCGACATTCGCGCGAGAGATGGCAATCCTGTGAGCCACAAGGTGCTTGAATCATTGTTAACCGCTCAACTGCCCCAAGTATCAACAGGTGCAATGACCTCCTATTTCCATATTCACTGTTAAGACTTCGCCTGGGCAAAGTAATTAGCCATGTTAGGAGCGCACAGGCACTGAAGCAGGCAATCACTATCGAACGCGAGCGATCAAATGATAGTCATCAAGTAATCAATGAACCAAAAGCATTCATCTTCAAGGATGGAGGAGACTTTTATCTTGATAGGTATGCGGTAGAATAGCGACTGCACTCTATAAATACTTTAGTCTCAAATTCATGAATTATAAATTGCTGATGCTGTCACGGAGCATGTGTTGAAGGCTGAATCTGAAATGTCAGATGGGTAAAGTTGTTTTTCGGGCGATAACGTCTACTTCATTTTACGTGCATTTTCATCTCATCGGCTGACGAATTTTTCCGCGGTACATAGTCGCAAGGACCTTAGAGATGGACCGTCGGCAGAAGTCATGGTTTCCCTGCCACTCGCTGTCATCGCAGCCCCCAAAGTACACCAGTATTTGCTGATAGAAGCGAACAGGCGAGTCCCAGGTAGCAGTTCAGAAGATGAAGATGCGATCACTGGAACAAGAAGTTTATTTGCCTGACGTTTCGGATTCTCACTCGAATCCATCATCAGAGACATTCGCAGATAGAGGTGAAGGTGGCACCAGGAGTGCAGTATTTATAGCGCGTGGCTGTCGTGGGACCGTATGCGCACTGCAATTAACAGTTCTCGCAATCGCCGCTGGGGTCGTAATTGATGCGGCGGTGGCTTGGTGGTCCGAGTCCAAATCGTTAATTACCGCGTGAGCCGCGAGCTGCTCGAGTCATGGTTCTCAGGCCCGCAATCCATCAACAAACACAATGACCTACCGGTACCCTATTCCGTATTGCGATTTTTCCTGGGCAGGAGAATCAGTCACGTGGGAAGAGCGCGGGTGAGCAATGATCACGGTGACAGTGAGCCAGTTTGCCAAGCAATCGTCACACCAGCATCCAGCACGGATGACGAAATCACGGCCATTAACGACTCGGACTCGGACCGCCAAGCCACCGCCGCATCAATTACGACCCTAGCGGTGATTGCGAGAACTGCTAATTGTAGTGCGCATACGGTCCCACGGCAGCCGCGCGCTATAAATACTGCACTCCTGGTGCCACCTTCACCTCTATCTGCGAATGTCTCTGGTGATGGATTCGAGTGAGAATCCGAAACGTCAGGCAAATAAACTTTTTGTTCCAGTGATCGCATCTTCATCTTCTACACCAGTATTTGTTTAAGTCGTCGAGTCACAAAACTAGCTAGCCGAAAGTATAGTGGACTCTCCCTAAGTTGATGTGGAAGGGCGCAATAGGTGGAATAAGAGCTTTATTCATTAGACGTTTAGGAACCCCACCCGAATTCACTTTCGCACAAGGGTTGGATTGCGTATAAAATGCATTTCCTGTGTTACTGCGCTCCTATTAAAATTGGTGGCTACCGCATTCATCGCAGATGGTGGCACCTAATGAAAACAGAACCCTCTCTTGGCGATCGCGACTGCCTTTTCCCGGCTGTTTCCTGCATTTCTCATTTTTCCTTGTGTCAAAAGCTAGAACTAGTCTTGTTCCAAAAACATCAAACCAACCGCTGGGTTAGAAAGAAGAAAAAGAAGAGTCCTACTCCACACACGCGACAAGATGCCTCGTGTTTTCTAGTCTAAAAATAATATCATTCGATTGTGCTTATTGGGACACCCGAGGTACCATAGGCCAACCAGCCAGCTGCGGTAGGCTGGCCTTTTTCCAACTAAAATTTGTGCAAAGACCAGACTAGAGTACGTGGGCTAACTCTTGAAATGTCGACCGAAATTCTGAATTGTGTCTTCTTTTCGAAAGATTAATAAAGTAGGGTTGTAAGACTAATCAGTCTGCAGCATAAATCTGTAATGATGCAGTTACTTCAGAATGCTGGCAGTTGAATGAACTTATTTTCTGCCGCACATAAAACTATAGACTGCAAAAATGACTAAGTAAATAGCATGCACTTTTCTCATTGATTTTCGATGTCCTTAAACATCTTACTATAGTTTACTGAAAACATGCATAAACATATTCGTTCTTTTGCTCACTCGGTAGAAAATTATGTCTTCTTCAAAGTCTCTACTCGGAGGAAGATATAATTTGGTTTTCAAATAATTTCTAATAGTGAGATTTTTTAATACCGCGAAAAGGCCGTTCATAAAAATTCATGTCTCTGCATTTACCAATGTGGCTTATAATATTAACAGTATGACTCCAATCCACTGCTAAATTTTATGAACCCCATATGGTCTCCTCTGAATGCCGTAGAGGAATGTATGGTTTTTCGTACGAGGAAGATATACACCTTGCAGTTTGAAAACCCTGAATGTAATTGTGACGACAGGTAGGGTTCAACATTATAAGGGAATTAAAAAAGTTTATTTCAACTGTATCATACCATTTCTTCAAATATAAAATTGGAAGGAGACGTAATTTTGCTCACTCAGTAGAAAAGTAAGTAGTCCTTTTTACAGAGTGTGGTTTTTGCATGCAGTCGGAAGGAAGTTCTTTCGAAAGCCGGCATCCTGAGTTAGCTGAATTATTATAGAAGTTTGCTGCTATATGATAATTTTATAACTCTTCTTAATAAGTCTTTTCGAAACGAAAAAGCGTTTCGGAATTTCGGTCGACGTTTCATGATTTAGCCCACCTACTGTAAGTGCGATACAACTGCGTGAGTTGGCTTGTACTGACCTTTGTTCCTAATCGGGACTAGAACATCATCTTGACCATCCTTTTCAGCTTTCACAACTTTCGGATGATTTTTAAATTCGGATCGCATTCATCCTGCATTCCTCCACCGACAGTAATTGTTCTGTGATGTCAAGCAAGAATTTGCCTGATTTCCCTTGATAGGGAGGCAAATTTTTCCTAGGCTTGTGACAATGAAGGAAAGGAAAAGTCGCGAAAATGCCTCGGTTTGCGACTTCAGTTGCTAGGAGGGTATTCAAATAAAATTATTTTCGAAAAAGCCTTCAAACAAGAGCGTTTTCGATCAAAAATGAACTTTGACGTACCGTCTACTTCTTAAAAAACTGAAAGAACTCCCAAAAGTTTCCAACTGAACATATCAAGCGATTCGTTATATTGACAATATCTTTCTAAATGAGACCATATTTTTCGAAAATTAACGAAAATTTCATCGTAGGAATTACCAGAGAGACTCAATAAAGGGGCCGTGCAGAACACTGACAAAAATACAACCTCCGAGGAGGGCAAAAGATTAACGATTTTGCAGTTTTTTTGCAGTGCTACTCTCCATGCTAATCATTTACACTCGCGGGAAGAGAGAATCTCGCTGTCGGGCGGCGAAAACGAAAAACCTGGTAGGTGGAAGGTGAATCCGTATGTGGTTATGTGAAGTTCGTATTGCATGGGCATGAACAGTTCAAACAGCTCCCTGTTCCTCATGTGGTTGTCACGCCTCTGACGACTCTTATTGTAAGTTTACAAGAATCCGAGATGCACATCTTCGCAAAGGTCTCCTTACGTTCGCGGCGGCAAGTCAACAGAATTGCAAATAGAAGCAAAGAGACGAGTCCCAGGAAGTGGTCTTGAAGAAGGAGACACGATAACAGCTTTATTAGCTTGACGTTTCGGATTCCTGCTCGAACCCATCATCAGGGTCATAAAAGCAGATACGGGTGGTTTATGCACAAGAGGCAGCAGCATTTATAGAATGCAGTCGCCATGCTACCGAATACCTATGAACATTCACGGCCCCCAGTCCAGTAACAAGTGCAGTGACCTTCCCCTTCCATAGTCGGTGCTGAGTTTCGCCAAGGTGGAGTAATGAGCTACGCGGGGAGCGCACAGGTAAGCACTTTTCCCAACTCCAGGGTCCGTGGATCAGATGGTCGAGCCATCATCACACCAACATCTAACGCACGTGATGAAATTGCAGCAATTAACGACGCGAATGTCGGCCATCAAACGATTAGCACACCAAGGGCGACGAACTCGGATGAAGGGGGGAGCTGTGAATGTTCATAGGAATGCGGTCGCATGGCGACTGCATCCTATAAATACTGCAGCCCCTTGTGCATGAACCACCCTAATCTGCTTTTTTGTCGCCGATGATGGGTTCAAGCAGGAATCCGAAACGTCTGGCTAATAAATTTCTTGTACCATCGATCGTGTCTCCTTTTTCAAGTTAACAGAATATTAATCCCTAATTGGCGGAAGATAGTGCGTTTCCAAGCCCATTACCTATCAGTATAAAATCATCGGACAACGACTAAGAATGGTATATCCCTAAAGATAATGGATACAAATTGTTGGGAGTCCTATAAATCTAAAGACAGCACTTTAAGACGCATGACTTGCCTTGTAATGATGTCGGTTTGGCAAACCTGTTTAAAAAACGCTCTCACACTCATTGGTTTTCAAGGTTGCTTCAGAAGTGTCAAGACTCGTCCATGGTAGCAGATGCTAACGTATTTGTCAGAATTTCTTTCGTCTTCCTACGTGCTCATCATCCAATAAACTGAAAAAACATATTTATTTCAAATTGTATTTGGATGCTAATCGCTTACCTGTCCAACTTGCTGGACGAAAAACATGGGTTTTCTCTTTGCCTTGGATGTCCAAGTTAGAGCTTAGAAGTTCAGCACACTTTCACGCCCCCCCAAAACGCTTCAAAATGCATAGATTGGAAGGCTGGCAACTGATGAAACAACCCAGTTTGTCTTTCAGGTGGGAGCTAGAGTGAAAATTCTTCTCGCAATGGTCACATGACGATCATCATAAGCTGGAGATCCGCGATGTTAAAATGTGGTTAGTTTGCAATTAAGTACCTGCAGAGATTTGACATTTGTAAATGTGAGTCTCAGGCCAGGTCATCGTCCATTCATAGCTCCGGTAAAGCGTTTATAGTGTGGGAATCGGAAGTAAAGTTCGCTCCACAATAACCCAACTCACCGCAAACTCACCTCCACTTCTCCAGCACCGTGATCGAAAGAGAGCATGAACAGCCAATTCGAAGTCGTAGCAGAGTCGCCTGTCAGGACTAATTTAAGCCTGACTTGGACACACCTCGTCTTCGTTTAGTTTGCCATATCCGGTTATAGAGTGCACACTTTGTTTATGAGACTGCTGTATTTGCATTAGACTGTCCTGTGACCGTAAAACAGTGGTCAGTGGTTTACGGCCGGGGTTTGCGGACTGTCTATTTCGACAAACAGCTAGCTTCAGTCCACCAGGCTGATGATGGATTGCGCGAAAGTGGGTGAAGGAAAATGCTGTCGGACCTTCGTCTTAGAGGCTATTAAAACTGGACAGGCAGATGATTGAGAATCTCTTAGCGGCATAGACTGAGACATTCGAATGATCGCCTCTGGCTGAGGTGTCGTCGACAGCCAGTGGTGCCCCAATCCTCGGGCTGCACACCCGAGCAAAAAACCCGAGTCGGATGATCGTTGGGCACCGTCTCAATCACTGAACTAACCGTCTGACGTCGTGTCGACTTCTATCGGGACTACCCAGTCCTATTAAAGCGGTGTTCATTGATAACATATCCTGACTGCTGGACGGCCACGACCACTCCTATCTTGTCTTGGAGCCGACAGACGGTCGAATGGTGAACAGACTGCCGGGCCCCATGGTGGTTATGGTCTTAAACGGTGCCAAACCGCTTCTTATATGCGCGTTTTCACTAGCACTTTGCCAAATGGTATGTGTGATTTAGCAGAAAATTATCTACAAAATTACCCAACTTGTTCAAATGAGTCAGAAAAGTTTGTTCTCCCCAAAACAAATAAAATACTTATAGACGTTTTGGTAGATGTTGGATAATTCATACTGACCCCACTGTGAAAAACGCAGCGCCTACGTGGAATTCGAACCCACGCAATAAGGGGAAGGCTTTAGTACAGTCAACGCTCTAACCACCTGAGATACGAGACCCCGCCGGACGACGCGAATTTATTCAATATCTGCCAAAATATATATGAATTACGTAAGCCTGGTAGTTATCTGGTGGACTATAGGTGAATTAATTAGGAAATCCCGCCTGGGCAGTCAACTTGCTGTATCAGATTTGGTGGAATCCAGACGTTGCAGTAGGTTTGGCGGGTAACTTGACCCAAATGTGATTAAACATGCGTCGTCCGGCAGGGCCTCTTAGCTCAAGTGGTTAGAGCGTTGACTGCACTAAAGCCTTCTCCTTACTGTCTGGGTTCGAATCCCACCGAGGCGCCGAGTTTATCACAGTTGTGCCAATATGTAATAAAACACTTTCAATTAACCTTCGACAATTTTGGAAAGGATTCAGATGAATTTGCTCCAGTAAGGTTTTATATGAAGCCTACGGCTGAATCTAACCTGATAAGCTCGATCCCCTATCATATACCGCGATATATAATGCAGAATCACGGCCATACCTTGACACAAGTACACCCAAAATATTAAATTATGCTTAGCCTCCAGGATTTGATATTTCGACCATCGCACACTACGTCTACCGTTTGCACTATAGCAAGGTGAAGCGGGCACGATGGTTTGCGCGTGACTTATGTGGTAAGAGCAGACTTGCGTTCCATCTGTACCCACTGTCAGACCACAAGCAAGAAGACTGCAGGTAGGGAAGCCAAAAGTGGATGGCGCGGTCGAGCCCGCACATAGGCGTCCCACTCCATGACCCCTGGTCCACAACGAACACTTGACCAGAAATTCGAGCAACAACAACAGAAAAGACGTGGATGACTGGGCAGTCATACACACGACCTGTATAACCAGCGGGAGCGCAAGCACGTCTACTGGCAGGGAACCCGGTGTCAGGGAACTGCCGGCGCACAACAGGCTGCGGGAACCATGGTTTGCTTATTATGGCATAGCAGAGGCTTACAAATCTTAAGACCCAGACGAGTGACACACAGCCCTGCATTTACCCTGGCCATCACCCTTTAAAAGCTAGTTCACCAGTCAGCCAACGAATGAAAATCACTACCCATTGGGTAACGCACACTCCTCACATGCGTAAGAGTGTCACAGGTCACTTTAAGAAAGCGCCTTGCCAGCCGTGCTTTCAGCCCGCCAGCTTCCCCCTCCACACAAACATGCTCGGCTTGGCAGACCGTATGAACTGATTTGGTACAGGCTACACTGGTACGGGAAAAACGGGTATAGAAGGTTGGTCGGTGTTTTACGAGTCTACACTCCAGAGGTTTAGTTAACACAGTAAATAATTACACAATTCTATACTACTGGCTGCCTGTTGGTGGTTCGTAAATATTGCACGGTTATTCCGCAGTAGCTCAAATATTCGTATCAAATTTCAGGTCGTGCATTAAAAGGTCTGTTCCGAACGATTAACTCCAAGTTCGCGCATTGGTTTCCTCGGAAATTGAACAAGGTATCCTCGAGTAATCCACCCACGTAAATTAACCCCATAATCAATGTCCACCAGTTGTAGTAGTTCATTTATCTTTATGATGTGCCGATAATCGACTACACAATTCCTGAATATAACCGGCGTATAATGTACTTTTGTTATGCTCTAATACGTAAATAAGTGCATTCTAAACGGGCCACGTGATAGATGCGCTTGACCAACACGGGTGTCATATCGGATTCTGGCAGGCGTTATCGGAATTGCGCACCATAACAAATGCAAAATTTTCGGAATATCGTAGTAGACCCGGTGGCCAGCAGACGCCGCGCACACTGGGACACCTGCAACCAACCTCACCTTGTTATTTTTGATCAAAACCTGGTCATTTACGGTGTGGAGTGGAGTGCCGATGTGGGGCTCCACCGAGCCATCCTCCTGCGCCCTCCTCCGCCTCCGGTCTTCTTGACTCTGTCTTGAGGCTGGGTCCAGGTGGTGGAGAAGGTAAGAGTGCGGTAGACGCTGTGTAAGCCTGCATTCAGTATAAACTAATCCACGCACAAGTCACCGTCCCTGCTCCACCTTTCTGTGGATCACACGGTGGAAATCGTTGGAAAGGACGGTCGAACTGTCGTGAATA
>CACRXP010000106.1:1339099-1380321 GCA_902702965.1 Spirometra erinaceieuropaei | reverse complement strand
GTTGATAATCGGCAACACAATTCCTGTATATAACCGTCGTATAACGTGCTTTTGTTATGCTCTAATACATAAATATGTGTATTCTAAACGGGCAACGTGATAGATGCGCTTGACCAACACGGGGCCATATGGGATTCTGGCAGGCGTTATCGGGTCTGCGCGCCATAACTGATGTCCACACGTCGGGGTGCGATGGCAGACCCGGTTGGGGCAGACGTCGCGGACGCTGGGACACCTGCCGTCAACCCCACATTGTGACTTTTGCTCAAAAACCTTGTCATTTACGATGTGGAGTGGAGTGCCAATCCTGGGACTCGATCAAGTCAGCTTCCTGCGCCCTCCTCCGTCTCCGCCCTTCTCGACTCTGTCTTGACGCTGGATCCAGGTGGGGGATAAGGAGATAGTGCGGTAGACGCTGTGTAGGCCTGCATTCAGTATAAACTGATCCACGCACAAGTCACCGTCCCTGCTCCACCTTTCTGTGGATCACACGGTGGAAATCGTTGGCAAGGACGGTCGAACTGTCGTGAATATAAAAAATAGACTGCTGAAAAGTAGTTTCGATCGGCGGTAAAAAAACGTTAGTCATTCTACACATCACCAAAGACGGAAAGAGAAAAATTCCACGGATGTCCGCTGCCTTACACCGTCAGTTGGCGGCCTTCCAAGCCACGACTTTTTGCGCACCGTGGTGGTTCAAAAGTGCACCACATTATTTATTAGTGAAGAATATTCGCTGACTCCTGTGGGGTCGCAGTCCCCGGAGTCTCCTTCACTCCTCCCTCTCCCAGGCATCAATTCACTATCCAACCCGGTCAGTCATCTGAGACGGGGTCCGGGCACAAGTGGCTGGTCGGGCACGCACCACACTATATGTAAAGTGGTAATTGCACGCGCGTACCCATTGCCGATAGCAGCTAATCAACATAACAAGCTGACACTGGCCGACTCCTACGTACAGAAATAAGCTATCCTGATTGGTGTTTTTATTCCCTTCCTGTGTAATGGGACTAATTCTTAGGGGTTTTTGTGGTTGGTGTGTACCCACCTCCTTATTTTCTAGAATTGAAGAAGTACGCCACTGAGGCTGTTGCCATCTTTTGCAAGAATTTTCGGTAATTTTTACAGCATCTTCTATTTGTATGCGTCGTCCTGCTGCAATGAAAATCTTTGCTTGACGATTAATTTTAGTAAATGTGCTCCAGCCTATTACAAAGACCTCCTAGATGCACAACTCGTCTCTGTGATTCAAATTACACCGAGCAGGAAGCATTCGGTCAACGTCAGGAGGCATCTTTGAAGTAAATAGTTCCCGTTTATTAACTGCTTATCACTAAACGTGCGCCGTCCAATATGCAGGATATATCGCTGGCATCAGTAGTGATCTCTGGGCTTTATACATTCTACGTTCCGTGGTTTTCTTCATTCATCCGCTGGACGAAACGAGCTCGAACTATACGTCTACACTGCTTTGAGAATACTACTAATCTGCCGTTTCGAATATTTCATTTTCATAAGACACCTTGGCGTAAAAAGGTTCTCGTAAGCACCTATTTCATTCTTGGGCGTTAACGCCGACAATTTAATGCAATCAGCAACGTTTTTCCCTTCATAATTCGAAGAGTCACTAGAAAAAGGGGTATTGCGGAGGGCTCGGTAGTGACACTACAGACAGATCACCGAAAAGTATTGAGGGATTTAAAAATAATTTAGTCTCCTCTCCTTCCACCTCGTAATGGATGAGTCGCGATTGGTTCGCTTGGCCATTGACCAGAGCTTGCCTACCTGCAGCCCAGACTCCCGTCTGGCATCTCGGTGCAGACGTCAGTGACGTTTGCTTAAAAACTCAACAAAAATGCTCAGTTAGTGTGTGTTTTCTAGCGAGACGCGCCCTACACTGGCGGCCAAATTACGCGAGGGCAATAGCGCACGTTAGCAGCAAGGTGGACGACTATTGGACAGGAAATGGCCAGTCGCCGGAGTCTGATTGGCCGGTTAAAGTGCGTGCGTAGAGCCACACTTTCGATGCGCACTATCACCACTTCCCAAGCGCACGTGCTTAACCTTCACACCAACTCGTCTGCATACGCATAATCGCGTTAGGCACGCTACCGCAGACATAGGCCAATATTTCCTGCGCATTCGTCCTCGTGGTTGCTTCCTCCTCCCGGTTACATCATCGTGAGAAGTATCCACCCCTGTTTTCCCAGGTAAGATGCCCCCATTTTCCCCAATTTGGCAACGAAAAATTGCGTACTTTTTATGGGTGTCTCTAAAAGTGTGAAGGTATTTGTCACAGAAAACATTCCCTTATCGACTGCAAAGTCCCGAAGCAGTTTTATTCACTGTTCCAATTAAGACAGTCATGTTATGCAATTTACTAGAATTCAGATAACTTTCGATTATGCTTAATAATCAATTTGACAAACGGTGTTTTCGATTACTCTTAGTCTGGCCAATACAGTTACAGAGAACTGGAAAATATGAGAAGTTTACAGGGGCTATTAACACTCATCGTTCCCGCGCGACCCTCACGACAAGGCCAGCGTGTTATGATCATTGGGCGCGGGGAGATGACGGAGGCTGTGAGGGATGTTTGTCAGTCGGGTACGGGGAGTACACATCACTGTCATCAGAGGTTGGTGCGGCGTGTTATGATCATCTGGAGTCGGCGTTGGCCACGGAAGACAGAGCCACGCCTGTATCAACGTCGTCAGCCAACATAGCTCTGGATTCGCTAGCCGTGTAGTCTCGGCTGTAGCTGCTGGCGTAGGCCCTTAGAGAAGATTGCTAGCGTCCGGTAGACAACCCGAAAGACGACTCAGTGATTCGTATGGACAAGATGTGTGAGAGTAGACCACGAAATCGATCCGCGTTCACCAATCTCTGGTCAGATCGGTATGTTAAATTGTTGGGGACACCCGACTATTCAGATATATGTCTGTGCAGGAGCAAAAACAGCTATCCTCTAAATGGTCGCTTGAATTTTGGGCCACGTGGCCTCTACATTCGGGACTTAACTCGAACGTGCCGTTTTTATTTTTGGAGTCGGAGAGCGAATCCGCCCAGCCTTGCTTCAGGAAGTCGTCAACCAAGGGCGACTGGTATTTTGTTGTACTCAGAATAGAGGTGACCGAGTATTGTCAGTTTTCTACTTTTCCTTGGCCTGATTGGCTGGCATGGGTAGTTAGGCGTGTGGCTTGCGCACTGGCCGCAGTATAGTGATCGTTCGTGAGGTCGCGAACTCCATTTCAATGCTGACTCGATTGGGCACCATATTCTGTGCGAAAACCTGCTCTGCTTAACCTATCTGGGAACGTTCGTGTCCTCTAGAACTGTTTCATTGGCTCCCGCCCTCTGACCTATCACTCAATTCTCAACTTCGAAAGGCGCCACTGACATATGCTTCGCTTGCTAGCCGTGCAAGTTTGCGCCGGGTGTTCCAAATTCTGTCCTGCTTAGGTCAGCCCACGTTGCCTGCCTGCGACGGATGCCTGTCCGAGTCCTATTTCCCCTGCCCAATCCTCCCGATTGACAGAGCTGCCCTTTTTTGTCCTGCTTCACGGACCGGAGGCCGTTGGCGCCTTTGTGGCGCCAACCGACTAGCGTCCCCCCCCCCAACCCACCCCCCCTCCCCACGTGCTCTAGAAACCGGGACTTTTCAGCGCCATGGGGCGGTTGCTGGGCTGGCCCTGGGCGCGTCTGTCCCGTGGCACATTCAGCGACCATAGGACGACAGCTGGTCCCTGTGACCATTGCGTCAGCCTCCGCATGTGCTTCACAGCTGGCGGAGGACTGGTGCACCGTTCGTGTTAAACAGGTCGACGACATGCCGTTTGGGAAAGTCTACCGCTGAGTTAAAAGATACAGGACCGGAAGGTGGAAGGCAGGGGATAAGAATGGCAGAGATAGAGGTTGAAATAGGGGAACTAGCGGGCGTGAAATGGGAGAAGTGGAAGATTCCGCGCAGGAGGAGGAGGAGGAGGAGGAGGAGGAGGAGGAGACGAAATAAGTGAGGGTGGAGAACGAACGAGTGTGACGGAGGTCGGGAGTGGGTGAAGTATGGGACGAATAGAGAAGAGAAAGGAAAGAGACGCAGACCGCGCATGCTGACGACAAAATCAATGATCGAGAGATACCTATAAATGGCAAACGTAACGTCGGAATCTTTTCTCGAAGACTGTAAGTGTTAACAAGTGGAAAATTAATGTGGCGAATAGATGAAGGAGGATTAGGCAAGGGTATTGGAGCATCTTCACAAAACATGAACATCCCTCGTCTTCAAGCACAAAATGTGAAATCGACGTAATTTACTACAGAGAGAGAGGAAGTCGCTTTATTTTGAAACCATAAGTTCAAAATTTTCAGCAACCAAATGAGTAGAATAATGCATATTTTTCTTCATCTTTCTGTAAAGTATATTTGAAGTTGTATGAACATCGAAAATCGATGCGAAAAATGCATGCTACATAAGTAGTAATATTTAACTGAGTTCGACTTCTGCAGGAGGTCGAAAAGGAGTGTATTCGAAAGGCAACATCCTTGCGAGCCTGAAATACAATAGCCTTAGACTGCACGATAATCAGTATTATTACCCCATCTAAGTAATCGGAAACGCATGTCAGAATTTCAGCCAACATTTCATGAGATCGGTCACTCACTGTACGCCTGCCTTCCTTCCGCCATACAAAACGCCGCTCTCGGATTGAAACTATTGACGCTTAAGTTAACACCTTCAGTCAGTTCCCACTCATTTATGAAGCGACAAATATTAGCTTTCCCAGTCTCATTATGTCTATGTAAATGGCCTTTCCACTACTTTACCATTACCCTGCACTTCACAAATGAACTCGAAAAAGGAGTACTTTACATGCGAATTGCAGAACATTGTTTGCAATGTGACCTTGACCTGTGCTGGGCACTGTCACCGGCATGCACATAAATATGCCAGTAGGATGTCGTTTATGCATAAATGTGACATCATCATCGTCACCCTTATATAGGGTGTGCTACTAAACTTACGGAACGTCAACAGAAATACTTGAGTCGGTTTCAAAACAGAAAACAATTTTGTATAAACTGCAACACCACCTTCCATTAATTAAGTTCTTGACAAAATCTTATACTGCAACAAACCACCAGTTGAACAAAGATCTTGACAGACATCTTAAATGAATTGTCCTTGGGATACATACTGTTTAGTTACACATACCGCTTTTCGGCTTTTTGAAATAATTGGACATTTTTATAGAGGGACTGGCAGAATTTTGCTTGTTTAACTTGCGCGCGTAAAATGTGTTTTTGCTTTTACATGAAGGGCTTTCCTGTGTCCACGGAGAGAAATCCTGGTACACGGTTTCATCTTATTAATGTCCTTTGCTCCTATATGACCGTACAGATAGAATTGATAAATATCATTTGGTGGAGGTTTGGAGAATTTGGCTGGTGAGCTGCAGCATAATGCATTGTGAGGATTATGTTCTGGAAGTAAACAATACGCTGCAACACTTCGGCAGCCGTTGCCAAAGGTGTCCACTGTGTGCTACACAGTAAGGTGGTGCAGGCACGGTGACTTCTGGGCAAGTTAATTCATTGTGATCGTAGGCTTGCACAGCATCTACCGCACTCTCCCCTCCTTGTCCGCACCTGGACTGGATGTCATGACATAGTCAAGAACGCTGGAGGTGAGAGAGGACGCGGTCGAACGTCGCAGTCGGACCTAGGCGTACCGTAACACCCCCTGATCCATGCGTCAGATGACTAGAATTCCAACCAATAACGTCATCTTCAATAGCAATAATTACGACATCAGCAGAGAAAGTAGGACGAGCATGCAACGGAACGTAAGCTTATCCACCGGCAGGAAACTAGGTGTCAGAGAACTATCGGCGCAAACTACAGTAGACGTGCTAACTCACGAAATGTCAACCAAAATTTCGAAATGCGTTCTCGTTTCGAAAAGATAAATTAAGTAGTGTTGTAAAACTTATCATGACGCAGCATAAATCTATAATGGTCCCGTTACCTCAGGGTGTCGGCTTTCGAAAAAACGTATTCTCGGCTGCATGCAAGATCTATACTCTACAAAAAATGACTACTTATGTAGTATGCAATTGTCTCATTAATTTTCGATGCCCTTGAAAATTCAATTATATTTCATGGAAAATATGCATAAAAATATTTATTCATTTACTTATTCGGTAGAAAATCACGTCTTCTTCCAATTTCATACTCAAAGGAAGAGTATAATTCGGTTTTTAAAAAACTTTTCTAATTCCCGAATAATTTTGAACCCGACCTGCTGTTACACTTGCATTCAGGGTTTCAAAACTGCAAGCTGTACATTTTCCGTGTACGGAAAACCATGCATTTCTCTACGGCGTTAAGATGAGACCATATGAGGTTCATAAAATTAAGCAGTGGACTTACGCAATATTGTTAACTTTACAAGCAACATTCGTAAATGCAGATACATGACGTTTCATGAACGGCCATTTAACGGTATTAAAAGATCTCACAATTAGAAGTTTTTTTTTAAAACCGAATTATACTCTTCTTTTGCGTATGAAATTGGAAGAAGACGTGATTTTCTACCGAATATGTAAAAGAATCAATATTTTTATGCATGTTTTCCATGAAATATAATTGAAGTTTCAAGGGCATCGAAAATCAATGAGAAAATTGCATGCTACTTAAGTAGTCATTTTTTGCAAAGTATAGATCTTGCATGCAGCCGAAAATAAGCTCTTTCGAAAGCCGACACCCTGCGGTAACTGGATCATTATAGATTTATGCAGCGTCATGATTAGTTTTACAACAGTACTTAATTTATCTTTTCGAAACGAGAACGCATTTCGAAATTTTGGTTGAAATTTCATGAGTTAGCACATCTACTGTAGGCTGCGTGAGCCGCGGTTTGCTGAATACTGGCATAATAGACGCTTTTAGACCCTAAAACAACAGGCCAGTCCTTTTTATAACCGCCATATTCTGACTTTTGAAGTGTAGATTCCAAGAGCAGCTAATACCCTGCGGCAAAAAACGGGAAGTGGAGGTTCATTTAATGTTGTCCATGTAATATGCGTCCGTTTGCGCGCCTCTATGAATCTAAAGGTCACATAACCTTTTACCTCCGCTAGCACAATGAAGAATGACGTCCATTCTTCCAGGTTTCCGTTAGATACTATATATAAGGCACGCTTTTCTTGAATTATAAGTACAATTGTTGTGAACAAAATTGATTGCTTTCAGTTTTTTACTTTTTGCTTATCGCGCCCCTAAATTATATGAGATTCGATTCAACCAGAAGGCCGATGTTATATCCCCCTGTTCTTTAGTCAATTTGACACATCAAGAAAAACAAATTCTCTTGGTGGGTAGAAAGAAATATCAATACACATCGCAGTGGAAAGAGACTTGCAAAACCGCTGAAAACAGAATAGTAAATAAAACTTAGAAATGCCGTTTCCTCCGAGGAGTATGTTGCCTTCCCATTAAGTAACGACATGATTGTTAGCTAGGCATCTGAATCAGATTGGAAGCTATTTGTCGCTAATCTCTAGAAAGAACACACTGTCGGTTTTTTTAAAACGATCGCTTCATCAACAATGATCCTCCGTTCTAAGACATCCTGCTTGCCGGGAAATAGCGTTGCATGCCTCCGACCGGCGGCGATGCCTACTGATCCCAAAACCGACTGAATTGGAAAGACCGTTGCACAAGTTGCATGACTTATCGTACTGACAGGTCGGCTGCCGACAGGCGTCCTCTAGTCAGCTGTTACTTTGTGTAGCCACGATTAGGTCACTGCACGTTTCCTAGAAGAAACAACTGGGTTCTGGCCGCATTTTGGGCTGCGGGTTTCTCCCCTTTCATGAAGTCAGCCAGAGAGCGGTTGTAACTTCTGTCGGGCTGAAGGGAAACAGTGATGCTCCGCTTCTCGTCTCTTTGAGGTTTTCTCTCTCTCTCTCTCAACCTCGCTTATCCTACTGCAGAATAGGGGACAGTGATTAATGATATTCCTCGGAGGTGGAATCCAAAAGTCCAAGAGAGACTATGCTTGAGACCTGGAACTTTTACCTGTAATTCCTGGAATTCGGTTATATTTTAGCCTGGTGCCAGCGACTCTCTTTTACTGCTCTTTTTGTATACTGAAGGGCCAAAACGGCCAATTTCGAGTATAGAACAAAGTACCGGCGTCCTCCAATCGGGTGGACTGCCGAGGACATATTAAGAATATAGACTTGAGCTGAACGAAGGATAAAACACACTTGAATTTTATAGAATGTGTCCTATGTCCTGTTCACGTCTGGCACAGCTAGCAATGCCCGAAATCGGAAAGGTTTCATTTACGGAAAGATTTAGTAGGAATTGGATTTTTCCGAGATTATCGACTTTTTGGTTTTTCCGTTTCCAACCTAGGCACTGGGCCGTGTATGAATATGGGAATTAGATATTATTACGGACATCCTGATTAAAGTCGCTGCTGATTTAGGATCAGAAGAAGAATTTGCAAGGGTAGTATTCGCCGAATGTCCGCAAACAGCGGACGAAACTGTCCATTAGTTTCATTCTCCTCGTGAAAGAACAACAGACTAACTAAAGAACGGTGCGTTGTGCACGCGTTATAAATTTTACCAAACTGACAACTAAATGTGCAGACGTGTGGTTTTGATATTCTGTCGTTGCATGACACAGTTGCGAAGATTTCTGCTAAGCGGTGGGTCTTCTGGTAGATGCTTCAGTTCTGACATTTCAGCTTTTTTAGTCTTTTTAGGGCTTCGTGCGTTAACTTGGAAGAAACCAATCGCAGTTAAGATGTAGAGGTCCAGCTCGAAGATTAATAGTCAAATTTACCAACTGCGGCTGGATAAGCATGTACCATTCATGAAGCTTCAGTCTGACTGATATACTTTCAGTTAACGCGTAAAAAAACAGAAGTCCGCGGAGAACGCTGGGGCTGCAGCTGTGTCATGCGACGACAGAATACCAATGAAACACTTGTCTGGACTTTCAGCCAGTACGAATCATTTGAGATGTGTATTAAATTGGCTGTCTTTTGGCGGTTTATGACTAGTGCGCGGTTACCATGTTGAGGCTGATGGAATTCGGCTCAACAATTGCCATTGACTTTCGGACTGACCGTATACAGCTTCACTCCGTAGGATTTATCACACGTTAACGCATTAATTTTTGAGGAGATTCCGAGACCAAATTTCGGCAGCTTCAAAACTAGTGAACAATGAATCCAGTGTCTATTTGAATGGCATTTTCAGTGGAAAAAGCACAATCACAGGCTTATCCAAATAGCCATCTTTGGTCTCACAGACTCATCGCGTTCCGGAAAACTAAGTGTGATCAAGGACGATGCTCTCTTAATCGTCAAAAACACCATTTCTTAAATAGTTACTTTGGACGTTTACTACAAACTTTCTTAAGGTTTGCAAGTGGGCCCCATTGCAGCTGGCTTACACATGCAACACTTAGAAGTTGACGATGTATTTACCGCTAAGGACACGACAGTGGTGAATCAGTTCTGTTGAGGGAACAGTAATGGGCAAGGACAAACGGACTTTGCGTCCGTAAACACTAACACCAGTGCCGAAACGGTTTTACCCGTGAAAGTGCTTTTTGGTAGAGTGAATACAGTTTAAGGTGTCACGTTTTTATGTTCATTAAGGCTCACAAACGTCACCATCGGCTGAGGGATTGAGAGTAAGTACTGATAAAGTTAGGTGGTTTGCAGAACCGCAAAGAGTTTTTTTATTCACATGAGGGTGTGAGGCTGCAAAATGCGAAAGACATCCTAAAGCGTACTCGCCTTATTCTGGCTGAAATTTTCACCCAACCGTCAAAAGCTTCTCCTGATTTCCTATTCTTCTACTGCTACTTCATGCAAAACCTGAGGCGAACTCGCTGAAAATGAGGCCTACGTCAGTATACATTTTAAATCGAAGCTTGTACGACTTTATTTACGAGATTTCGGAGTTGATTTCTGCTAAATGCATTGGAAGACGGCTTTTCACCCAACCTCCTTATTAAGGCTGATGCATATCTAGCGAAAAATGGCAATTAAGTACGTAGTAATCAGTGTCTTCCAGGTAGGCTCGACCGGAACAGTCTCGTTCTTTCCTCTCCCAAGCCATGCTGCGATAGGTTCTCACATCCTTGCTTTCAATCGACAACTCATTGACCGTTATCTTAGCCTTCAGGGAAAAAATGGAAAAAAGTGTTTTCGCTTATCTCTCGCCATCGCGCCAAAGTCCCGTAATCAGGCTCGTTGGCGGCGCAGTTTTTTAACGACGGACGCCCAGGAAACGACACAACTCAGGCGTTCTTTTTGATGTTGCGCTCTGACCGGCCGTTCTCGCGGAATATATTCCGAAATTTTGTCCCCAGTTTAGTCTCTCAAAAACAAATTATCCTGATCTTATTACCCGTTGACTGGTTCACCAAAAACGGACGGGCCGACCACGACCATGAACGGGATGCAGTGATGACTTATGTTCTCATAGTAAAGCTTGCTTTGCCACACCTTCCTGACTTTAATCTTGCCATATCATACAAGGTTAGGATTACTGAAGACTGGTGTGGACTGACCTGTTAACAAATAAACGATTTCTCTGGGCTTCTGGCTATAGAGTGCGGAAAGACATATTGGAGTTTGTTCATTATTCTAACTTGGCCCTTATTCCATAAACTGTTTTCTAAGGTGGACATGCGGGTTTCTCAAATAACTGTGTTGATCTGGTCGGAACCCATTTTGCTAGAACCGACCGCTTCGTAGAGGTATCATTTCGACCATATCTGCAAGAAAGGGCTGGTTGTTGATGGGTTTTTCAAATAATGAAAACGAACATGCCTTGTTCCACACTAATCATTTAATTATTTCAGTCGATCGGAGGATAAGAATGAGAACAGCAGGTTTTTTATCGTTGTGAGGCGAAGGAAAACTATTTATGCTACCCATTTGTGGGCTGCATAGCGTCTGACGCCCATCGTAGACGGTGGCATCTTGCGAAAAATTCCCTGTACACAGTACTAATTCAGGAAGATTTTAACGCTCCTGTCTGTTCTTGGCGGGTGCGGGAGCAGCTGTGAAAATCTGCCCCTACATTTACTATAAGCTTTTGGCCAGGTGGTCTTAGCAAGCCGCATTTCGACCATCTGTGGCAGATGCCGTCGGGTGCCCTTTCCATAATGCTAGTCTAATGCATAGTTGGCCTGCGGTTGCGAGTTTCGTTAATATTCTGGCCGACTTCACAATCACGCTGGCATCCCATCACGGCCACAAATCCCCTATGACTCACTGCCGGTCTGTTAACTTGGATCATAATGTGCAAATCGACTGAACTGGAGGGATAATGCAAGGCGCAGCGTGTCATGGGGGAACTAGGGTTCTCGTGGCAACTGTTGGGTTAAATAATAAGAAAATCCGCGTTTTCCTGGTAAATGGCGTTTGGAGGTTTTTTGCTAGAGAGCTTGTCCATTCCAAAGCAGGGGCTTACTGTGTCTCTGTGAGTTAAAAAGCAATGTAGACTGGTAGGTTCAAGATGCCTCGGTCGCACCCTTTGGCGCCTTCTCGCCTCCGCGAACCTACTGTGTTGTTGACTTAGGAATAACTTCTGGACTCTCTACTTGTTCATTTTTGCTCTGATTATTCGAGGGAACCCCTAAGTATCACATACTACTCTCGTTGCAGACAGCGACAGTTAGGACTGGCATAACGCTGGCTCATAAATAACGTATTTTATTTTATGTCGCTAGTACACCCACTTATGATTTCTCTGCATATAACATGTGGATTTTTGGTATGCAGGAAGCAAAACCGAAGAAGAAACATGAGCCTTTGACGATTGTCTTTGAATTGTTAGCAGTCGTGAGTCAACCGTGCTCAAATAATCTACTAGATAACCTGTGACTGTGATCTGCCGACGAGTAGTCGCAAGTTATAAAAGCTCATGCCGAGTTTTCTCGTCATTGGTCGTACTTCTTTTTAATGCATATATACATACATATTCATGCAGGTATGGGCTCACGCTGATCCATTGGCTTCCCTTAACAAATGAACCTTACATGAGAGCCAGAAGCTGAGAACAGGGAACCGTCTGCCAGGTCGAATTCAGTCAAGGCGGTGAGGGGGAAAAATGAATAAGGGTTAATTAGGGCCGAACTGTTTCGGGCTTAATTTGCATCTATTCAGCCGACACAGAGCTTGTCGATGTTAGGAAGCAAAGATATCGGCATGCGCCCATTGTTGCATGAATAAATATCCGATCTGTGGTGACAAAGAAGGATAGGCAGGGAGGTAGCGCATGTTTGCGTGACTGGTTTCAAATGGTGGTCGAGATTGTGATTGGACAACTGAAGGCCGAATAAGCCTGAGACAGTTCACTATTCATTTACAACTATTCTCTGATATATGTGTTTCGGGTCTGACCCTAAAAGTCATGTCCTGGAGACATAACTCCATGTTCTACACTGAATAATCTGTGAAATTATTTGCTTGATTCTGCCCCACGTTCATATACCAGAAACCGCATAGGACACGCTGTGGGACCCACTGAAGGGCCGAACCCCTTTCAGCTGTGTCACGCAACGACAGAATATTGATAAAACACGTATCTGGATCTTTAGCTAGTATCTGTGTCAAGATTACGGTATAATTTCTTTACCATATGGATGGAGGGTAATATCGGAAGTATCGTAAGCATCGGAAGATGGGCATCCCAAGTAATATAAGATGAAGTAAGATAGGTCCAATGGGACAAGAAACATTACTGTGTGAAGCTTCGACGCTGGTTCCTTAGGTTACCGTCAGCCGCAGACGGAGAGCAAATTTGGGAACAAAGAAACAGTTAACGTCACGAGTGCGCATTAAATCGATGCTTGCTTGCAATTTGCGCCCGGTAGGCGACTGCCATGTCTGTCAGCCTGCTCAGATTGGCTCTGTTCTCTTGCATTTCTCCTTGAGGTTTCTGTGCGGTTGATGCGTGACTCATCCGAGTGTATTGCCTCGATGAACTCTCGGCCTTTCTTGGAAGGGCAGACAGCGAAAATTTGTGCTTTGTTCTAAGCGAAGGTGCGCCCATCGTCCAGGGTATTCATGGCCACTTAGGACAAATGGTCTCTCATCTTTACTGTTAAATGGTGTTCGTGAATGCGTGTAGAGGCTAAGGAAGAGGGGGGAAACAAAGAATGGGGCTGACGTAGGATAGAACCGTTTTGGGCTTATTTTGTATTTGTTCAGTCCATACGGAGGTTGTGCGTTTTGAGAAGCCAAGATATCGGTATGCGTCCATTGTTGCTTGAATAAATAACGGAGCTAGTGACAGAGGAAGACAGGCAGAGGAGCGTGCGCAAGTTTGTGTTTCTGGTTTCAAATTCTGATCAAGAGTATGATTGGTCGATTGAAGGCAGAATAAGCCTGAATCAGTTCACCATCCATTTGCACCTATTCTTTGAAAGATATATACAGTAGTTGGGTTAACTCATGAAATGTCGACCGAAAGTCCAAAATGAGTTTTCGTTTCGAAAGGATTAATTAATTAGGGTTCTAAAACTTGTCAGCCTGCAACATAATTCTATAATAATTCAGTTGCCTCGGGTGCCGCCTTTCGGACGAACTTCCTTTCGGCTGCATGCAAAAATTACACTTTGTAAAAAATTGCTACTTAAGTAGCATGAATTTTCCGCTTGATTTTTGATGTCCATAAAAGTTCAATTATATTTCGTGGAAAACATCAGCAAAAATATTCATTCTTTTGCTCATTTGGTAGAAAATGTCGTCTTCTTCCAATTTTATACTCGAAGGAGGGCCATAATTCGTTTTTAAAAGGTTTCTGATTGTGAGACTTTTTAATACCGTGAAATGGTCCTGCATAAAACGTCATGTCTCTGCTTCTAAAATTACCACTATGAATAAAATTCAATGCTAGATTTCATGAACCCTGTATGGTCTCCTCTTAATATTGTAGAGAAATATGTGGTTTTCCGTGAGCGGAAAATATGCGGCTTGTAGTTTGGAAACCCTGAATCTAGGTGTAACGGCAGAGCGGGTTCAAAATTATTCGAGAATCGGAAAAGTCCAACGCCCCTAACCACTGAGTTACGGGCTCGTTGCCCTATCGGTCTCGATATGGAATGAACAATGGTAGGGGCGCTCACCGATCGTTTCTACGGAACTCACTCGCCCCGTTGTGCCTTACTGGCTCTTTTCAGCCCAACCAGCAGCCGCACAGTGGGCATGATATAGGCAGGATGTTATTACTGACAAAGACAAGGGAGAATGGGATAGCCATTTCGGGTCTATTAAATGCCGTCAGCCAGCCATACTCGACCATTCCCGACAGGACAACGAGCCGGTGGCTGAGTGGCTAGGGTCATTGAACTTCTAACCAGCAGGTCGCGGGTTCGAGCCCAGGTGTTGCAACCATCGGGGTTGAGTTTGACTGGCTGACGACGACCAATAAGCCAGAAATGGTCACCCTCAGTTTCCCTTATTTTGCCGGCAATGCTATTATGCGGGCTTATATATACATGAAGCCAATGATTTCACAGATGTCTTGCTAAGAACCTTGGAGTTAAGTGTCCACGGCATTACTTTTTAACGTCAGACCCGAAATGCCCATGCACATTTGGGACGGATACAATCAAACGCTATGAAATAACCACGTAGTGTGCCTTCTACAAACAAGTATTGCTGGTAGATCGTTATACCGTAGCCCTGTAATAGGTAGTAGCCTAATCCCCAGACATCTGGTTCACTGATGTTTCCGCAGATGCATGACGCACCAACGAGGGATACGACCTCTCAGCGGAACCCCCAGGGTTCGCAGTATATGAACTCCGGAGACATATCAGGTTTTTAGTATCAGAGATCATTAGCTGCAGGGCATAAAACTAGGTGCCCGGTCCACAACAACGAACTTCCGAGCATTCCAATAAGGAAATTTGTGCGCTAACCCGTCAATACTTAGATTTCTGTTGGAAAGAACACCACCACAGATACGTATGATCTGAATTCGGTCAGTTATACCTGGAATTCAGGACGCGGTATACAAGCGGATTCTGTTAGCCTTGGTGAAGTTAAATTAACCGGCGACTATTGACTGAACGTGGGCGTTGCGGTATGCAAGTCTTCAAAAAATATAATCTGAACTCTTGTTACTAGTTAACTGAAAATTGTTTATCACTTATTACCAGTTAAAATACTTTCATATTTGGTTTAATTACTTCACAAGCCCATTTTAATTGTCTTGTATGTTGGAAAAGGCTGTCCATTGTAAAAAAGATTTTCAGAGTGCCAAACCTTACTCGCAACCCAAGTTGAGTTTTCTTTCTATGCCTTAAAGTCTTCGCATAAAACAAATCGACAACATTGTGGGGGAGAGGGCGTTCGTGAAACACCTTTAGCGTTTGAAGGTCCCACTGCCACACCTGATGGATGCCAGTCCTCAGGTAAAATCTTTACTTACTTTCAGTCTAACGAGGCAGGCGTTTGCAGACACGTCTCTGGGGTCGCCGTCTCATTATTCACAGCCCCTAAATAGAGGCCCCTGGAAACCGTTATAAATCAAAAGTCTCCCCGAAGTGAGACGCGCACGACAGACCATGTCCTACGGGGGTCCCGCGATCTTTGTGTAGGATTCTGCGAATGGGTTGGAATTTCTAGTACTCCCGCGATTGCTCCCTCGCTCCCTCTCTCTCTCTAATTAACTTTCCTTTGACATAATTCATTAGTTTGCCTACCCAACGCGCCGCTCATGATTAATTTTAAGCATAACGTAGACCCTGAAAGTCTCTGCAAGTCGAGCCGCAACGTGAATTTCTCTTCCATATCTTATTCCTCCAGGGATAGGGGAAAAAGCGAGCAAGTGCACCCAAGTCTGCGAAACTTTAAACCGTTTTCTAGCAATCTTACATACGCTCTCTTGACAATGTTAGATGAAAAAGGGGCCTTTTGTGCACACTCTAGGGAAACAATAGTAACTTTTTTAGCTTTGCCCAATAAGGCGAACATCTTTTAACGGCGCCCAGCTATTTGAGGCACGGCGTTAATCTCTCGGGTGAATGTTGGGTTTATGCAAATACGCGGAAACTCCAACCTATTTATTCATCCCTTCATGAATCGTCTTTCGTTTACGTCAGCTATGGCGATCGCGGACCCAAGTCACATAGTTTTCTAGGTGACAGGCGACACAGGATGTTCTTTTGTTTTGTGAAGACCAGTGTACATTCATACTCCGTTGGAATTCGACAGCAGTCGCCTAATTGTGGACAGGGCCCTGTGCTTGCGGGGGAGAGGTAAGAAGGACAGCAATGGACGGTGTTCAGTGAAAAAGCTAACATTCAACCACAGCCAAAAGTTTCATTGTTAATAGGTGTCCTCAGTGGGTGAGTACAACTGCTGTCCTTGAGTCCATACCCGCCCGATCAGGAAAAGTACAAAAGCTCCTGATTGTAGGGTCACAAATTTGCGAAGTATTATTTTGCAGATATACGCGCGTTTTTCGAGGTCTATTTATGCATTTATTCTAAAATCTCAGCTTATATTTAAACCAACTACTTCCGTGAGTCATGAAAGGTGACATTTTGAGGAAAATAACCCCAGTTGGAGCGAAAACGTTCGGCTGCTTACTACCTGTTTGGTCACCATGAAAACTGGAGATTGGCTGAGTACAACCCTCGAAGTAAAATTTGTGAAGGCATTATTGATTTGGACGAAAAGTTTCATGTTCTGCCTATTTCTGACAAAACTTTGCATAACTAGAAAATGGTACGCGAAAACTAAATGTAAATACATAATTATTTCATAATTAAACAGAGTCCAGTTTGCGGTCGCTGACTGATAAAAAATCGTCTTTTTTCGCTAATGAAGAACCATGTTAATCTGCCATGTAAAATAATACGCAGGACTTCGTTGAGATATACTCCCCTCGGAAAGACCGGACACCAAAAGCTAAACAGCAAACAGTCCTACTTAATTTTTAAACAGTTGTCTAACCCGACACGATCATAGTGTTCTGCTGCGGGCATTAGACATTTTTACAAGTCGAAAACATGCCGCAGAGATCAAGTATTTTGACCCATGGTATTTTGATACTGGGTAGGTTATGGCCTGGTTAACCAAGTCAGACAGTCGAGTGAAGTCAACGCCGTACTGTGCAAAACGGAGCGGGCATCGCTGATTGGTTAAGATGCTGCAGAGCTCTTCACATTCCCATAGGTAGTGTGGGGCTTTTCTATCTTTCTCTATTCTCCCGGCTCACACGTTTTTTTAATAAACTCAGCAGCAGTTGCCCGACTACTTCGTTTTCACCGAGCGATTCAGGAAGTCGTATACTCATCAAGGTGACATTGTTTGTTGCGCAACGTACCACCGAAAAGTGCAGACATCAAAAAGGACTGTTTTTGGCCTACTGATCATCGCCAACTGGTCCTACCCCCTAAATGAGGGGAGAGATGGGGTTCCGCGACTCACCATCGAGCACTATTAGCTACTGATGTAATGTTATGCCAGTTGGAGTTGAACGCGCAACGGTGAAAACTAAACTAGAAGGGCAATCAAGGTCTCACTTGTCGCTGCATGTAACGTTTCCCTACTATTCAAGATTAGTCGTTAGGATATACTGATGTACTCCAAGTTCGCAGTTAATTTTTGAGGAAATTAAAAAGCAACATTTTCTTAATTGGAACATCTACCAGAAAACAGACGGGGAATGCTGGGGTACCCACTGACGAGCCGAAGCCCTCGCAGCCTTGTCATACAGGGGCAGGAGGTCTGTGAAACACGCGTGTATGAGCCTTTGGCTAGTACCTGTGTTGTTAATACGGTATCTCCTGTCGGCAGTTCATGAATAGTACACGATTACCCGCTGCGGCTGGGTCGACTTCGGCTTGATTATTCATCCATGAATAATTTCGGTCTGCGCAAATACACCTAGAATATACTGATCTACTCCAGGTTCGCAGTCAATTTCTGAGGACATTAAAAAGCAACAGTTCGTCACTGTGCTAACTGCTGCGAATGTCCATCTGTGGTGCGTATCACAATGCCATTGTTCCATTTTGAAAATAACATGGCTCTATGAACATCATGCTATGATCCCTGTTACAAATTGGGTTTCCCAGTCCACACTTCGGCTGGTGGGTGGGCATCTTGTCCGCAAGGCATTGACGCCAGACAAAACCTACTTGCTGACTGCTCCACAGGGCATAGGGCAGTCTTAAAAATTTCGTGCCAGGTTTTACCGTAGTCAGTTTTTCAAACCCAACTCCAAGTACGCAAACGGTACCTTTGGTGCCTGTCTTTGGAAAGAGGGGTATCGACTGCACTCGAGGTTGCCCCACTATGCGATTCTCGTACACTAGCAAGCCCATTCTCCGCAGATTTCGCTAACCGTGAAAAATTCATGCCTTTTCTAAGCTTCAAATCTTTTGTTTACACTTTGTCATAAGGTGCTGTCTGAGAAAATGGAAATATTCTTTACAAATTATACTTTGACATAAAGGGGAAATGAGTTTCAATTTACACAAATGGGACTTCACACTAATCTGATTTTGCTAGCAAAGTGACGTGTAGGATTTTGCTATTCATAGAGACTCAGTATTTTCGTCCAGAAGTAGTCATAGTCAACCATTAGCCCCAAAATAACGTTCACCCAAAATCGGTTCTAATGAAGTATAAGGTATAACTGTTTATTACTCGTCTTGCAGGGTCACCTGTGTTCGTATATTCCCCAGGTCAGGCAGAGCTTAATAGTATCCGTATTTTCCTAGCCGTCTTAACACTCTCCGGCCCCAAATCTAGTTTACGTCGACAAATGAATAGTGGTTATGTAGCCCCACCTGATGGACACAATACTGTCGGGGTTGGGGTTAGGGGTTATGGTTAGGCGTTGCGGTTAGGGGTTAGGGCAACCATTTCTCAACCACTTAACTTACAAGTTCGCATTCCCACTAGCTCTTCTTTTGCACACAACTACTTGACGACGTCGCCTCTGCGTTTCCCGGCCCCACCTGTAAAAACTTCTATTATCATCGGTCCTGTATTACGGTTGTCGGAGTTTTGTTTACTTCGGGTAGGGCCACATAAACACATCTAGCCAAAGCAATCACTTTCTAACGGCCATTATGCAATGCTTGAGATTTTTCCTATTCGTACCGCATAATTCTCGCATTGGTTTAAAAAAAATTCCGTCACCTTTGAAGTGGAAACTTGCTAAGAGAAGGTCTGAAGACAACTAGACGTCGGCACCGATTCCTGTTTCCCCAAGTAACTGTAACCAGATAGAACATGCACTTAACACACTGTCTAATGTTGTAGGAAACGCGCGCTCTCCAGTATTAGCTGACGTTCAGACAGAGGTGATTTCAGGAAAATGTCCAATTTTCGATGTACCTACCTTACGCAGGGTCCTCCAAGGCCGATAATGTTGGCGTATACAGCTCCACCAATGTTCCGTCGTGGTTTGCAGTCCTCCAGACGTCCCAGTTTATTTTAACTTTTTTTCTTTTACTGCTAACGCCCACCCGACCTCGACAGTCTTGTCAAAAAACTGCCTTCCGGTCCTATGACTAATTCATTTCATGCGCGTACACGCACACACACCGTCCGCAGTGACCTTGGCCGGAGCCGAATGTTGGCTTGGCCGTGACTCAGCCGTATGGTGGTGGTGCGATGCCGAAGAGAGAGCTGTGCAAAGCATTCCCACCGCCATTCTTAACGACTGCCTGACGATCCTTGCTTGCCAGCTGGACGGTTTGATGACGCAATCCACATGCCAATCAGCACCACATTCCGGTATATGTGGACCCAGCCATTCTGTGAGACCCAACGGACGAGTCAGTTTTCGGGGAAGGAACCGAGATAGATTGGATAGTAAAAGAATCTACCACCACTGGAATGAGAATTCTGCTGGACCTACGTTTCGGATTCTCACTAGAAGCCATCATTAACGTTGCAGAAGGGGATGGCGGAAGCCCACGGGATGCAGCATTTATAGTACGCTGTTGTCGTAGGATCACGTGCTTCAGTTGGCAGCTTTTGCGATCGCCGCTGGGTGTCAGTCCGCGTCCGTGCGGTTAGTCACTACGATTTCGTCACCCATATGGGATGTTGGCGTGATGATTACTCAGCCGCTTGGCTCGCTGTCACCGAAATTACTACCAGTCTGCGCTCTCCTCACGTGACTGATTCCCCCGCCCAGAGGAAGTCTCAACACGGAATACGGTAACGGGAGTTTACTGAGCCAGCTGATGGATTAGGGCCTGATAACCAAGACTCGAGCAGCTCATTTCAGTGACAGTGAGCCAAATGGCTGAGTGCTCATCACGCCAACATTCAACACGGCGAGTAACGACTCGAGCGCGGACTGACAAGCCATCACCGCATCAAGTACGACCCCCATCGGCGATCGCAAGAGCTGCCGGTTATAGCACACATTTGACCCCATGACAACAGCGTACTAGAAATACTGCACTCTTTGTGCCTCCGCTACCGTTTTTCCGCGACCGTCTCTGATGGTGGATTCGAGTGAGAATCAGAAAGTCAGGCCAGTATAGTTCCTGTTTCAGGGATCGCATCCTCTTCTTCCGCATGGATTCGACAATTTTAATGGCTGTTTTTGCGCTTCGCACATATGCTGCTCGAAGAATCACATCTCTGACCTCCGAACAACGAATCTGTACGCCTACTTCCAACCCTAATCCCAGATGATACGCGACGCTCCATTCAACCTTCTTGACGCTAACAACTAATGATGATGAATAGGCTTTTGTGCGCCAGTAATGACAGCGAGAAATGACTGTGGCGCAGTTTGCTCAAGAGCACCAAAACACAGTTGCGATTTTCATTTCCACATAACCAGAGATTATCATTTTGCCCTTGACTCGTTAAAACACCAAACATTCCCGTCAGGACGAGCCCATTAGTCATAACGACTGTCGGATTGTCGCTTTTTGGAACTGTTCTGGCATTGCAGACGAGTGTTAGATGTGTAGGAGTGATAAGCACTCACTCAAACTCTCCTTTGCTGATCACCGCGCTAACCCTCCACAGTAGAACTTAAGCAAGCAGGCTTTGACAGTTAAAATTATATAGCTTCTTCGTGCTGATTAACGCAACGGCATTGTACACTACGCTCTATCCGGAAAGAAGAAGCCTGACAAATGGTCTCAGATACTGAACTAAATTCTAACGGCAGCTTGTGACTATTTACTAGGCTTTTTTCTTTCTTAGTTGAGTGATTTGTGAGCATAACTTGCTTGAGGGTTTCTAAGATTTTTACTTCAAAATAAAGGAGGTATTCCCTGCCATTGCCTTACGATTCTGGCCACACAACATGTTTGTTTTTTAGTTGCAATAGAGACGTTATCTCGTGAAATAGTGATCGAGATTTTAAAACTAATTTTGAACTAGGAAATATTATCTGAATAAGTTTGTGATCTCAATTATTATCCAGCATGATCCCAAAACATTTCACTCACATCAGGACGCCAGCTTTTGAATGATACTCTTTTGGTGACCTGCATATACTACGCCCTACAAAATAACTGCTTAATTGGTATGGTCTTTTCCATTAAATTTGGATGCTCTTATAAATTCGAATATATTTATCAGAAGACATGCACAACGTTATTCCTGGTTGTAATTGTTTGGCAAAAATTACGTCTTTTTAAAATGTCACACACGAAGAAAAAGTGTCTTTCCGTTTGAAAATGTTTTACATTATGAGATTTTTTAAGACCGTAAAATGTCCAATCATTCAGCGTTGCATTAGCACGCTCATTAATGCTGCTTATAAAATGGACATGGTCGTCTGCATCCATTTAAAAATGTTATGAGCCGCACTTGATGTCCCCCTAATAACGTTTGGAAATGAGGATTTTCTTTACATAGGAGGTGTGCAGCTCGCATTGGGGGAACTGTGAATGCAAGCGTAACCTCTGGCCAACTTCAAAAGCATTCAGGAAGCTAAAAAAGTTTTAAAAACCAAGTTGCAATCTTTTAACGAGCATTTAAGTGACAATTATTTAATTTGCCACCGAAGGAGTAAAAAGTAAATATTTTGGGCATGATTTCTGAGGAATATATTTGAATTTGTTAGAGCATCAAAAGTTGATAGGAAAATTTTGTGCAGAGTACACTTTATACAGGCGGCCGAAAAGAAGATCGTTTAATGACTGACATCCTGAGGCGACTGACATATCTCGGGACTGTGCTGCTTGATTCTTACTATTACAATCCTAAAACCTACAACCGAAAACGCATTTCAGAATTTCGGTTACTGCTTTATGAGAAAGCTCATCTACATTATATTATAATGGGTGTACGGCTGCACGATGCCTCACTAATAAAAAAACTCATGACCATCTTAAATATCTTCTAATCATCATGCCCATCAAATTCTCTTACGTAGGCTAGCGCGAAATGATTTACGTTCCTAGAGAACTCCTGAAAAGAACTACGTTTCGCATAAACGCCTGGAAGCAAGGACCGCCTTTTTAAATGTGCGAAGGACAGTTAAATATACACATGTGTGGTAAGTCAGTGGGAGTTACTCTCGGGTGAAAATGCCATAAAGAGTTGGCAATTTTTTCTCCCTGGAAGCAAATTCTTTCGTGGTCTGCAAACCAGGAACGACCAGACTGAGCCCGACAGAAATATTCCCTGCTTTTCAGAACTAAGATGACAAGAGAGACAACTTTCTGAGAAAACTATGAAAGAAACGAAAATGTTGTAAAGCCTTTTGTCAGACAGACTGCAACTGTGGTCAAGCCAATTATGTTGGTGAAACCGAAAAACAGGTTTACACGAGACTGCACGAGCATGAGTTGGCTGTGAGACGGGAGGATAAACTCTCCTTGGTAGCCGCCAACGCCTCCTCGCCAGGGCACGTCTTTGACTTCGAGTGCATGAGAGTGTTGGCCAGGCTTGTAACTGACTTGCGCGCTGGCGTTGTAATCAACTGAGGACTCGATTACATAACTAACCTGCCAATCGCTTATTAAGCACTACGTGAACAAATCATCAGTGCAGCTGGAGGTCATCTGCGGTAGAGGTGAACTAAACATGCGTCCATTGACATTCCCTGACAGTAGACCCGAGTGAGAGTTCGAAACGTTTGGTCTCAGCGATCGCCTTCACGTCTGGTTTAAAATCATCTATATATATATATATATCCTGGTGGAAAGGGGAAGCCCATTGGTCAGGTTGCGAAGCATATTCACTCACTAGCCCCCTTAGACTCAATCTAGAGCCCTATCAGGCATTTGCATATTATTTTCTAATGCGTACATGAAGAAATACTAGTTTATCAGTCATTCTCAGCCGGCCATATCCAATGGTTGAGGGTTAGACTTGACCGCCAGTGATCAGAAAATGGGGTATTGGATCTTACATGGTCAAAACCGCGGGTTGGATACGACTGGCTGACGAAAACTGATAAGCCGGAAATGGCCATTTAACTTTACCTTATCTTTGCCGGTACCCCTTTCTGTATACAAGAAAAATTTGCAATCAGCTATGTTGTTGGTGTGTAGTAGTCAATTTTATCCTCTGGATTTCCGACATAAACTGCGCATACTACTAAAATGACGGTATAGGTCTGTCCCAAGTCGAAAGGGGACGAACACTCCTATAAACACACATCCGACATAGTTAATATTCCCAGTGGCATCCGACCGGACGACGAGTCCATGCTTCAATTAGTAGTGCTGTGCTTACAGTCGCTCGATCAATAGAGAAAGAGAAACCGGTTCTAAGGTGCTGTAGGTTTGGGTTTGTGTATGACCGGTTGACGGCGGTTTATAAGCCAGAAGCAGCCCCCTCCCCCTTCTCTTTTTCGGTAGCCTCCTAGTCCTCCCATACAGACAGCTTGTGGTACATATGTGATTCTAAATCGAGTTCCATAGCATACCGGAGATAACATGCTCCGTAATTCGATCAGTGATACGTCTTCCTAGGTGACTAATAGTCCCGATTGCAGCCGATTTGACAACGAGCCTATGTCTCAATTTTTAGAGCGTCGGACTTGAAAGTGCTTGACGACAAAAGAACGCAGGTTCGCGTCTAAGATTTTGCAAACCTGGGTTTGAATATTACTGGCTTATGACGGATAATAAACCGCAAATAGCCCAACTTCCCCCAGTACTCCGTTTTGCATGCACATATGTCGAGGTCAACTATGTTTTCAGTGAAACCTAGCAAAATTTATTCTGAACATTTTAGACCTCGGGGACAGTGACTCGAACATATTCCGAGCAGAGGTGCTAGCTAAAATCCCAGACACGGGTTCCGCTGCCGTTTCTGCTAAATGGCACAGCGGTTGAATGTTTCTCAGTTTGCCTTCCAATACTCTTGATAAGTTGCCTTCGGATACGAAAGCAACTTACTCATTTCTAAAGAACTCAGAGGTAAACACTCTGCACACGACATTTTATGCATAATCCGAAATCTAAAGGAATCTTTGGAACACAGACGACCAACTTCTACAGGCTGGCTTGAAGCACCACCGTTAATACACTTCTATGTGACCAGGGTTTTGCCACATCCTTAATTATCTCTGTGGAACCTTTGTGCAGAGTGTCGCCCTTCAGAAAACAGTTCGGTTAATTTAGGTCAATAAAACATTTCTGTGGTGAGCTGAATTTAAATGCGCACTGTCATCGTACTTCTTCAGCCCACTCCCCCAGCTCGTGTGCACAAATCACGAAAAATGTGCGCGGATTTTTATTTATACGACATCGTTTGCAGGCATGAGCAAGAAGGCGCTCGAATTTTTGTCCTTTTAAGGAAACTCTGCTGGTTTCAATTAGTCTAAAGTCTCTGAATTGTTTGCCGGCGTCTTTTTATCGTAAAGAGGGCAACAGTTGATTTTCGCAGTCGTATTCTGGAAAGGGTATGGTTTATGATCGGGGTTACTTACTTCGGAGAGAAAGTGCTGACCAAATGTGCTGAACATCTTATAACTACGTGGTATCAGGTAATTCGATCCTTTATATTGTCGCCAATTAAAAGGTGGCACTATTTCTATCACTTAATGATAATAGTAAATGAGTTTAATGTCCCTTTGGAGGCATTGTCAACAATATATTGCATTGTCCTATTTTCACTCTGCTGCCCATCTTAAGACATCTTAACCCTCCTCACACAACAGCCACCGCGAGGTCTTTTTGTTTCTTTCTCTGTCACTCACAAATAAATACCGTCAGTTATTCTCTTTTACGCAATTGCTCCCCGGAGTGAGTAACACCCGGCTATAGGCCATATCCTTGCCGTATTCTGCTAACTTGTCTGCACGAAAGTCCTTTCTGCCACATTCTGATACATCTCAAGACCGTCACTGGCCGTAGTAAAGAGCACCACGCTTTTCATTTGACTGCTGAAAGACTTGACTGTCGGGTGGCTGGTAAACAGACTTAACACGCCACCAATGTCCTCCCCTCCCCCCCCCACCCGCGAGTGTTTGCCTGAAAGATTTATCCCCGCCTCAGGCGACGCGTACGGCGCCATCCGCCTTCCTCCTGACAGCTTAAACAACTGCATCGTGCTAGAAACTTTCTCGCGGCCTAGCCTCTGCCTTATTTCCGCTGCCTTCTCTTCCCTCCTGTCTCGTCTCGCCTCTGCATCCTATGTCAGCTCACACCCCATTGGTCGTTTAATACCCCAACTTCCTCTAGATCGATCAAAGTAACTGTCGCTTGAACAGTGCGCATAGGACCTCCTTTTTCGGTGGCGATTGTACATAAACACTGCCAAAGTTCAACGTGCAGTCATGCATGCCATTGTTTGGACTACAGTTCGCAATGCTTGCTTCGGTAGGGGGGGGGAGGCGGATCCAGTTGGCTGAAACATCATCAGCCAAGGCCAAGACACAATCTACTTCCCTGATTGGATAACACAGTCCAGATGCGTTAATAAATGTTCAACCGCTGCCGTAGCAGCAAACCATTGGTTACATGACGGAAAGGCCATTATGCATTTAAATATAGCGTCTATTCAATTAGTTGAATGGGCTGACTGAATTAAAAGAAACCGGTTAAAACAAAACATTTGGCTAGAACGTAGTTGGTAGCCAGGCCCCGTATTACAGGTGGCTGGGGGGTTTGTTTACTGGGGCTATTTTGTGGGGTTCCATAATCACATCTGACCCATTTGGTTTCCGTTTTACGTCTGAGGTTAGGATTAGGGTACCGGTTAATGGTTTCAGATTTTCGGGTTAGGGTTATGCCTCCAGACTTAGGTTTTCGGACTACGGTTAGGGTTCGAGCGTACGATTAGGTTTCAGTATTACGGCTAGGTTTTCCAGTTACGGACCCATAATCACAAATTCTCGCCCATCCGGAGTATGTTCGAGGTTCAACAATTCAAAGTTGTCTGCAGTTGGTCAATAATTTTATTTCGAATTCGTTTAGCAGAGGAAAAGAAAATGCTATGGACAGAGCAAAGGACCTCGGAAATCTGCAAATTCTACTTAATTTAAAAAATAGTGTATCAAGACTTATTTTCCGCAGTAAATTTCAGAGATAAGGGGAGGGTGCAATTATAGCAGTAGTCGAAAGAGAAAAGTGGTCCTTTATCTATTGTCAGTGGGTAGAGACGTGGGCTTCAAACTAACAGGTCGCGAATTCGAGCCCTAAGTGTTCCACACTTCGTGGTTGGGCATGACTGGCTGATGACGTCTAATAAGCCAGAAATGGCCATTCCAGTCTCCCTTCTCTATGTCGGTAATGACATTCTGCCTATATCATACGACGCTGTGCGGCTGCTGGTTGGGCTCGAGAGAGAGAGCCCGTAAGGCACAACGAAACGAGTGAGTTTCGTAAAAACGATCGGTAAGAGCCCCCTACCAGTGTCAGTCAAGTCTAATTTTAAGCAGTGAATTGCAGAAATAATGATAAGGAGAGGGAGTGATTATAACAGTGACCGAAAGAAGAAAGCGGCCGTTTGTCTAGTGTCAGTTTAGCTTGTTTGTTCGGCTGAGCGGTACCGACAGGGCGACAGTTCGGTCATATCTGAGAACAGGTGCATTTCTTGAGATGAACAATAGATAAATGTGAAACCACCGGATCTACGGCAGCTTAAGACTCAGTCGCTCATCGGACCACCATGACTGCAAAAGGCGACTAAGTGTGCAACTAATTCTTTAAATGGAAATCGTAGAACGTTACACATTGCTCGTCGTTCATTATGGTAATCTAGTCATTCTTCTCTTAACCAGTCCAAGAGGTAGTGTTAAATTCTAGGTGAGCGCATAGCTAGCTGTCCTCTCCTAGTCTTCGTCCTGATCTACCGTCGTTCCCCTCGTACTCCAGCGTCGTAACTCCGCCACTCCCACTAGGCCCCACTTTTCCACTCCTAACACTCCCAATCCGACTCCAAATCATTTCTTTAGTCTTGCGACATTTCCGGTAGGACTTGAGATGTCGAAATCCACTTTCCATAAGTCTCCTGAATTCCTAGGAAAAGAAATTGAACACCCAATTTGACCCATTTTTGGAAAAGTGGGTGGCATCGGTGAGGTTCGAACCCAACAGCGGCAAGGTCTAGCAGATGGCCGACGGTCTAACCACCTGAGTTATGAGGCCCCACCGGGGGCGTGAGTTCAATCACATCTGGATCAAATTACCTCGTGGTTCGGTTGGTTTGGATGTGGGTTCGAATCCCACCGAGGCCGCCCGCACTTTTCACAACTGGATCAAACGAATCAAGCCAGAGTGACCTATCATTTAATATCCGCAAATCGGGCCGACCGACTCCAATGCCAGTCCTCCGCTCCGCACTTACAGTAGGTGGGCTAACTCATGCAATGTCAACCGAAATTCCGAAATGCGTTTTCGCTTCGAGAAGATTAATTAAGTAGGGTTGTAAAAGTAGTCAGCCTGCAACATAATTCCATGATATTTCACTTACGTCAGGATGCCGGCTTTCGAGCGAACTGTCTTTCAGCTGCATGCAGAAAACTACACTCTGTAAAAAATGATTACTTAACTAGTATGAGTGTTTCTCATTGCTACATAAGTAGTCGTTTTTCTCAGAGTGTATTTTTTCCAGGCATCCTGATGTAACTGAAATATTATGGAATTATGTTGCAGGCTGACTGCTTTTGCAACCCTACTTAATTAGTCTTTTCGAAACGAAAACGCATTTCGGAATTTCGTTTGGCATTTCATGAGTTAGCCCGCCTACTGTATGTTTTGCCAGCATTGTGTCCGGTGCGAGAATCGCGCCCTCATTTCCTTTCGCTAACGTCCCCTCTGCCTTAGTCACCCGCTCACATTGATTGCCAGCAGCTACCAAGAGATAGGCGGGGCGGGGGTATGCATTGCATGCAGATTTAAACTAGCCAGCCATAAAAGTGCACAAACATTTCCGATTTGTCATATCAATGGGCAAAATTGTGCGTCCATTAAGTGCTTGAAGTGGGCTTTTATGACCGGACGATGTAACAAAGATACCTCAGCCACCAAACTTGGAATAGTTTGGACCTCGAGACAGCGCGTTTTGTCTGTGGAAGACGATCCTTTTATTATGACTGGTAGCATCTTGGACTAGTCGAGGGGTTCTGTTATATTTCTTGTAATGGTAAGACCAGTCTAATACTACCACTGTGCATGAAGCGGGTACGAACTTTGTTTATAATATTTATGATTAAAATGTAGGATATAGTTTCGGTATGGAGGTTGGGACTAGATTTATGGTTGTGGTTGATCTCAGTGTTCGTCAGTGCGCTAATATGTTTCATCCATCGGGGCATTAAAGGGACCAGAGCTCGATCAGCACTCCGATCTGGAATAGGAAAAACTTAGAATTGTACAAGGTGACCTTAAATGACGTCTGACCAGTCTAGCTTCCGGGGGCGATCACTGAAGCATGCTGCCGACAAGCATGAGGACGCTGAACCGGCCGTTTCTGTCTTATTTGACATCACCAGCCAACCAAACAGAAATCCCAGTCACTGGAGCAATCTAGGTTATAGTCTGGATCCAGTAGGTCGCTGAATACGTAAGGTCAGCGCTTTGTCTACCCAGACCGCCGGATCCATCTTCCGTCAACTGAAATCAGTAGTATGGTAAGTCATCTGAGAGCGGCGACTGTCTGTATGCAAGCGAAAAATAGACACATCAGTTCTGCAACCAGAAGAGACCACTTAACGGCATTCCGATGTAGCTGAAGATTTCGATCTCAGGTCACACGAAATGGATCCGTAGTTCACCATTAAAAGTTTTACTCGATTATCAAATTGCCCAGTCTTAGGCTCGGCGGCTACAGCATCTGGGTTTCGCTTACCGAGGACTGATAGACCGGAAAAGACCGTTCCAATACCCTTAAACTTTGCTGGTTACAAATTTGAATGAGTGAGTACTCGTCGCTACTTGACAGTCAAATTGAGCAAAACGGAAATGTCCACATTTGTTCTGTGATTGATTGACCAATGTCTATTTCGCAGGAAAGGACTAGTACTCCTACAAAACGCCAAGTAGTTTTATTAAACGATGGTGCTCTTCGGGACTTTATATCGCCTATTCCATTCCGCATATACTAATCCTCTTACCTTTGCACCAGTGTTAGGCGCAAAAGCCACCTTCTTCCATTGATCGACATGTAGTTTGTAAGGAATTAGTCTAAACGCTTGTAGAATGCCGTGAAAGGTGTAGAGAGTAATAATTAAGCAATTTAACAAGATCTACAAGTTTGGAACATGGTTTATCAGAAGATTACGTTCGTAGGTTGCACGACATAGCTATACGTGACAGCACAGGTTCTAATTGAATACCCGATCTGAAATTTTACAGAAAAAGGTCCTTTCTAATGAGTAAGAAGATAAAATATTATTGGGTTCACAAAGTCGGTTGACATGCCTGCAATAGCTCCTGTGCTAATGCACCCGTAGTGTTATAATTCCAAACCGCTCTACACTGCAATATTCAACCCAGAACCCACGCAGACGGTTGAATAGCGCCGAAAAAAAATAAATCGAGGCGAACTGCTTCCTTCCTTTCTAGTTTACGCACACAACTCAGTCAATCGCACAACTAGTCCAAGAGAACGAAAAAGTCTCTGTCTCGAGTGCCCCGGGGATGTGTTAGCCATAGTCTTGATTACTATGGATCACAATTCCGTCCTGTCCATGTAATGCGTGTCGTTACGGCGTTCTAGTTTGCACTGCCTAACCCCCTTTTCCTGTCGGCGCTAAATTTGTGTGAATCTACTCATCTTGTTAAGTAATAATCAGATATAAGTACGTGCGGTCAGATAAAATGCTGCCATTTGCAGCCTTGCTAGCATAAAGGGCACAAAATCACTATGAGTATCAAAATGACATGGTATGTAGAATCGCTCCCCCCGCATTTTGTCCCAAGTAAGCACTCACTGCAAAACCCTGAGTCTTTTAGTCTTTAGGCAATCTGCTGCTCAACAGTGATGAAGGATTACTCGTCGTCACCCGACACCCGGAGTGGCCTCTAGGCTTGGGTCAAAAAGGAAATGTCCATTTCACTTCTGTAAACAATAGGTCGACTGGTGTGTCCTGAGTGCAGAACCGATTAACACTAACATATCCGACCGATAATCCACGCAAGCAGTTGCACAGAGTCGAGAAATCACAAATCGAGAAGCGTCATTGCCTAAGTGTTTCTGGCTTATGCACCCTCATCAACCAACCACACTTCTAATCCGGTTTGGGCACATATGTGTACATTGGTTCTATAATTTCAATAGTATTGCGTCCAAGAGAATGAGTTTCTGATTCATGCGTTCTAGGAAATGCGTCAAGTTCGCTCACTAAAACAACGAATTGTAATCGCCCCTTGCCATCTCATGAGTGGCCTATATTTAGTTGTCTACCTCTTCTAGTCCCTTGCACAACATTTGTATGCATCTCCTTATCTGGCCAAATATTCGGTTAAATGTACATATTCGGAGCAAGAGTAACTTTTCCTATCTGCAGCCTTGCTATCTTAAATTTTGTGAAACCACTATTAACAGCAACATGGAATAGTTGGCCGTATCGGTCCCCTACTTTGTTTGCAAGTCACCCACTCAACGGGAAGCCTTGAGTCTTCTAATCATCTGCAGTAAATTGACCATTCAACATCTCTTCCCCCACCCCAATCGGAGAAAGACGAAATCCATCGTCTGCAACAGCCAAAATAAAATCTGCTCGAAGGAGGACAGACAAAAGTACGGGGTTTGGGGTAAACAAACGGTTAAGGAATGAAGTAGGGACCTGTGATAGTGTGTTTTGCAACCTGCGTATAGGACCTGGTTGCCATGGAAGTATGCAGTGATAAGCAATGGCTGTTATCGGATTACAGCCTGCCGCGCGCTAAGCCTTTGAAGTCCCGTATATGGCTTTCGTAAAGGGTTTAGTGACTATTCCCTGAGTTCCTTAACGACTGTTGACTATCAACCAGTCCCACAGTTGCTGAAAGTATCCAAACAGTCAGCACACGCTCATCTTTCAATGTGGACGACTCAATTTTTTGACACAGACCGCCGCGCTCGATTGACAGTTAGGCCGACATTCCCGACGATTTCCACCGTGGACTTCACAGCATGGTTAAGCAAGCACGGCGACTTGCGCGGGATTTAGTTTATAGTGGACGTCGACTTGCGCAGCATCTATCGCACTCTCTCCTCTCCCCACCTGGGCCCGGCGTCAAGACATAGTCAAGAAGACCAGAGGCAGGAAGGTGTGTAGGTGGCTGGCACGACCGAGTCCGCACGTTAGCGCTCCACCCCACATCCTCCGGTCTACACAACAAATTACAAGGATTTCATCCAATAAAACATCATAGCGGATCGGACGGAGGAGGATAACTGTGCAGCCATGCCGATGACCTGTATACTTCGCGGGAGCGCAATTGCATCTACCGGCAGCGAACCAGGTGCCAGCGCGCACTTGACTGCTATTACCACGATTTGTTTATCCTGGCATAGCAGACACGTTCAGACCTTAACTGTGGCAGTTAAAGGGGCTCGAGTCGCTAGCAGGTGGATCTTGAGCGAGAGGGGCACAGGGGAGCGAGTTGTGATTTGGTCTACAAAGCGTTGGAAAATACCGGTTAGGCGGGAGGGGCGTGGGGATGGAGGGATTGTAGGTCGGCTACTGAGTTCTGCCCTGGCAGAGAAATAGCCAGTTCCCATACAGCTCCCACTTTCCTCATATCGCTTCAGCCTCACGGTGGTTTAGCAGACACCCAGTTGTCGATCAAAACAGGAGACTACATGTCGATATTGAATCCACCCTTTAATTAGTGTTCAGAGGCTGTTTTGTGATCGGACTACCGGCGCCTCATTTTCTGCTTTCAGCAATGGATTCAGCATACAGTGAGTGACCGATCTAATGAAATCTTGACCAAAATTCTGAAATGAGTTTTCGATTAGGAAGGATTACTTAGGCGTCGTTGTAACACTGATTATCTTGCGGCATATTTCTACAATATTTCGGAATCGGCAGAATGTCGGCTCTTGAATGCATTTCTTTTCAATCTCCTGTAGAAACCTTACTTAATAAATGACTAATTAAGTATCATACAGTTTTTACACTGATTTTTGACAGTCGTATAAATTTAAATATATTTGTAAAAAATATGACCAAAGAGTGTTGCTTTCACTCGTTTGATAGAAAATCATGTCAACTTTTATTGCATATTTGAAGAAGGAATATAATTGGTTCTTTAAAAAGTTTTAATCATGAGATTTTTCAAGACTGTGCATTGCCCATTCGCACGGCATCGTACCTGTCCGTTTACCACTGCTCCTCATGAAATGTATAACATAGTCCTCATTAATTGCAAAATTTTACGGACTTAATATGGTATCTTTTTAAAGGCATAGAAGGCATGCACCTTGAAGATTGAAATCATTAGGTGCCAATGCAACAGCTGATCAGGCTCCAAATTATTCGCGAATTAGAAAACGTTTTTAAAACCTGACCATACTCCTCCTTCGAGTATAAAATATGAAGTTGACATGATTTTCAATAACTGAGTAAAAAAGAATAGTTTTGCGCATATATTCTATAAAATGTATTTGATTTTATAGGACCGTCGAAAATCAGTTTGAGAAATGCATGCTATTAAGCAGTCATTTTTTAATGCGTACGGTTTCTATAGGAAATTGAAAAAAGTGCTTTCAAGAGCCGACATCCCGCAAAGGCCAAACTATGATAGAATTATGCCGCAAGATAACTGATGTTACAACGGCGCTTAAGTAAACCTTCCTAATCAAAAACGCATTCCATAATCTTTGTCAACACTTTATGAGATCGGTCACTCACTGTATGTTTAGCCGAACAAGTTGCAAACTACGTTTGCCCACACCCAATGTTGTTGCGTCTCCCTCCACCTGCGAAGCCTTCAATGCGGTTTGACGTGACCTGCACAGGTGAGACACTTTTTCTTACTGAGCAGTTTACTACACCAGCATCGCAGGGACGAGCTTAAAGCTCAGCTACGTGTTTCGCCGATATTCTGCTGCTGCGAGGGGTTCAGCTCATCACTGCTTACCCCAGCAGCCGCGGTGAGTTCGTAAATCTTCAGTCAGAAAGAATTACTTCAAGTTAGCTGATTAAGTTCTGGGGCGATTAAAAACCACCGTTAGTTGACCTGGCCAGAATAGCCGCTTTGAAGTTCTCGCAGAGTACAGCTTGCTGCAGGCACTGTGGCGATCTTTATGCAGGGCTGCATATGAATGTGTCCGCAAGGCCTGACCATGCTTTTTTCCAGTGGGATCTTGACAAATAGGCTCCCAACGTGCAGAGGTTTTCCTATCCGACTGACCCATTGTAGTGTGGTGTGAGAAAAACAACGTTCCGTTGATTTTTACCTCGCTGACGGGTTTAAATAGCGCTGTTCAGTGTGTTCGAGGTGCTAACTCTCGCTTCATCTTTTTTGTAGATCTCCGTGTCTCAACCTGGATTATTCAACCGAACACGAAGTGCAGATTCTAGGGGATTCACAGCACCAGCATTCTACTCACCTAAACGGATTTGAACATCACTCAGAGCAGACAGGTGCTGACGAACAAGAATTTGCACTAACCGCGGAAGGTGCCGCAGATTCTCTGAGCCCCCACGATCCCCTCGAAGGCTCCAAATCTCAGATCCTAGCCGACGAAGGACAGGCTGAGAGTCAGGCCCTCGTAGAAGAGGCGATTGCGGACGCAACGAACTCCGTACTGGGAGAGGAGCAGCAACAACAGCAAGAAAGATCGGAGAGCAATCCTTTCCCCGATAGTTCCCCTGATCCCGACATACCAGCCGTCGCCGAAAGTCACTTAGAAAACGGAGCGGGGCAGGAGCCCGCTTTGCCAGATCCCTACTCACCGGAAAGCTCCCAGACAGAAGAGTTCCAACCGGAGGCGCCTCTTGAGTCGCCTGTGGGTTCTGAAAGCCAATCGCAACCAGTCCCTCGGTCTCACGCAACTGACGAAGGGGAGGAAGCGAGCTGTGAGCATTATTCACAGTTGCCTTCGCAGGAACACTCGCAAGTCTTTGAACAAGAGGAGTTCCAGCAGGCACTCCCAGAAGGCGATATTCTTCCCGATCCTTATCAAGAAAAGGAGGCAGAGGAGTCTGTAGATCCATCCGGTGTGGCTTCACAGGATATCATCCACGAGAAAGAAGAGGAAGAGAAAAAGGAAGAACAGATCGAACAAGAGTCCGAGCCATTTGAGCAGCAGCTGGACGCTGACGTTAACGAGCTCCCACCGGCACCGCCTGTCTCTGCTCCGGTAGTCCTTGCGACCGACTGCGAAGCGACACCAGAAGCCCCACCGCTAGAAGAGGTCGAACACACGTTCGGGGACGAGGGGGAAGGCAGTCCAACTAAATCAAGCGAAATGGCTTCTGTTGAGTTTGTCAGCGAGGGCCATCGTTACGTGCCCGAACACTGCGGTCCCGAAGCCTACGACCACGCCCACCATGAGCGGGTTCCAGGAGATGAGGTGGAACACTACGAGCTGGGTCCAGCTACCGAGCACCCGCCAGATACTGAACACTGCAGCGCCACTACGCGGGCTGTAGCTATCAATGAGGCTCTCCCCATGCCGGTGCCGGTCTACCAGGCACAATTTGAGCCCCAACCTCTGGCAGTACCGACTCCCACGGACGCTGTGCGGGAACATGTGGGGTACCCGGTTGAGGACGACGAGGAGGGGCGTAAGACCTTCCAGGATATTCGCCAGGACCTGGAAAGAAGAAAGTAAGTTTATGTAGGGTTTTTGGTCTTGATTCCTTTCGTCTGTCTCTGGCTGCCTCTGCTGGATGTATCATTACAAATTTCACCTTCTCTATCTACCCTGATTGAGATCTCATATTGTTTGTACAAATATCCTCCTTGATAAATTTCATTCATGAAGGTAAGGTGCTCAACACTGTTGAGCAGTCGATAGGCTTCTGTTATTAGTATTTTCAAGGCACAAGAAGGACTAGAACAGCAGTCGTTTTGAACTTGTTAACACACTCTTATGCTAGCCGCGGTCAAACTCTCACGCATAAACAACCTGATGCGCTGCACAGATCGGGTCTAACAGACGTGTAGTTAGCAACAGCGTAAAGGAAACCTATTATCTGGTTCCTATACGCCAGTCTTTTCTTTGGCTCAGGAAAATACGTACACTGCCTCGGGAAGCCCTCTAACGGATAAAACATCGCAAATTTCACCCTCTGCACTTGCCCTGGTTACGATCACCGTGTCCTTTCTCCAAATATTCTCCTCGATAAATTTTATTCATGAAGATAATGAGTTCAACACTGTTGAGCAGTTTGACAGGCTTCTGCAATTAGCATTTTCAAAGTACAATAAAGTCACTGGTTGAGGTTTGGTTCTGTAGCCCAACTTGATTGATGAAATATGGTGAGCATACTAAAACAATATTAGCTAGCATGCCTAACTTGGCCACTCGCTGGATTAAGAAAAGAAAGAGCGCGCTAGCAGGGCTTGAAACACGCACAGGGAAGTGAGTGAAGTTGGCGTGTACACACTCCCTCCAACCCAGCCACCCACTGGTTTGAGCGGATAAGGAAGGTGCAATCGCAACCAGAAGGCCACGAAGGGAAGCACGTGGTAATTCGCAGTGCATGGCCACTAAAGTGGAATTAAACGGAGTTCCGATACGCCCAGTAAGATTCATTGCCGAACTTGCTTAGGCACTTGCTGGATTAGGATGATAAAGAGGGCGCAAGCAGAAATCGAAGCATGAACAAGGATGCGTATGGGAACTGATAACTGAAGTAACCGAGGCCAGAGTATGGGCACTCCTCCCCCCGTGCAAGTGTTGTCTGCTGCATTAAAATGGTGTGGGAGGTGTAAACACATGATATTTGTGAATTCAACGTAACCGCGCCTAATAAAATTGTTTTAGGATGCCAGCCATATTATATCGATCAAGTGTGGCTGCAGAATCAAACCACGCCAGCCATTTTAAGATTACTAATATCATTTTATGCGGGCCGCTGTCAGAATTTCCCGCATAAACTCCCTGATGCGGTGTCCGGATGGCGTCTAACAATCGTGCCGTTAGCAACAACGAGCAGGACATCTGTTGACGTTTTCCTATCTGCCAGTCCTTTCTCTGGCCCAGTTCGGCATTGGTCATCTTGCGAAGAGGGCTACTCAGACTTGTTTTGGTGTTCCACAGCAAACGCAACCTCCCGCATTCGGAGTAAATGAGCCTGGAACACAGGGTGTTAGAGGACCGCTTGATTTTACTCTTCCAACTATAGTAATGTTAAATTACTCGACTCTGACTCGCATGTTAGTAATTCCTGCCATCTGATATCGGGTCTGTATTCTCTGGGCAGTCACGCTGGCCAGCCTGCGTCTATCCCCTGCGTACACATCGCTGTCAATTTCTAAAAATATTACTTTCTACGCGACGTGTTAGACAGTTACGTAATTTCACCCGTAGCCGCCGTCGAACGGAAACGCCGCGGCACATAAGCTGCTGCACCCAATATCATTTTCAGTTGTCTTGACACAAACTTGTCGCTGGTGTGCTTGTGGGAAGCGAGTGCGATTTCGTTTCAGTTCTAATCGCCCGCTTCGTATCCACCGCATGCCAAATTCCACGCGCCCTCACCCCCATATTTCCGGCAAAATAAAGCATTGTACGGCTGGGTTAAAATTTTTCCCTAGGGAATAATTCTTCGACTTTCAGATGGCATCCCACAATGACAGTTAGCTGTAGCGAGTAATTTTCAAGATGACACGAATAAATCTCAGATTAAAAAGCCACAGTGGACGACCGTTTTTGGGTTGGAAGGTCCACATCTAACGCGATAGCTCAGCTGATGGTCATGTTGTCACGGCCTTTTTAGGACTGGAACAGTTTAGTTCTTGTTTTGAGCTCTCGGACCCATTCAGAAGTCCATCGTCAGAGATAGCAATAACAAAAGAACGGACGACAATCGTAAGGCGTATTATCCAATCATTGATTGATGTCGCAAGACTGGAGGTGACTGCGCAGGGCTCCGTAAGCCAGCGCAAAATCGGTAAATCGATTGACTGAGTTCTCATCCGAGGCCCAGGCTCCAATCAATTCTCGGCACGTTTTGTTTCCAGTGTGGACGACCATTTTGGTGACTGCGAAGTTAAACTCATGACCCGTTTCGTAGATGTTGGGCAGCCACTTGTGATAATCCGTCGCCTCGCCGCGCAGCCAGCTAATGTTCGCCTAATGTTCGAAGGCAAGTTTTCTCAAGTGCCAGACTGGAGTTTTCTCTAGAACGCGTGGGTGTGTAGGCTAAGGGCTAGCAGGATCTTTCAGGCCCAGAAACCCGTAATTATTTTGAATAGATGTGAGACATTTTTGGTCGTACATGCATATCGTGTCGCGCACCGTTCGCACTAGAAATGATGTTGTCGTACAAGCCGTGGGTCGGCCGGCCTGCTTTCTAAGACTCTATTTACTCACCATTGTCGCCCATTTTGCTTTTGGCAAAGGCACGTGTTGTTTATCATCACAGATGCGACCAAAATACGCGCCCTCAGCAGTTTATGTTAAGAAAAAGTAATTAAACAATTACATAACATGCTATGTTTTAGTGGGTCACTTTAAAGCATGAGCAGGCTTGGAAAGCCGGTTACTTAATAAAGGAAAGGAACTGAGATTACGCCTGATATCTCACCAATCATTTGTCACCCTGGCTATCCTCTCTGTAGGAATATTTAATAGTAGATGCTTACTCCTAACTGCAAACAGAACGATTTTGTCTTGGCCTACTGCTTCCCAATCCTCGTTAGTATTTGAGCGCACCTGAAGGCTGAATAGTGCAGACCGGTGGGCTTCAAAGACTTTGATTGGGCCGTTTAGAGGCTTTTTTATTAATTCAATTTATAATTCGACTGTTACACGTCGCTTTGTTCTTATAACCCTACATGACAGTCAAGAGTGCGCCTTTTGAGCACCTGATCCTCTGGTGTTATTAGCTGCCTTCATGCATCGCATTTCGTTTCCTATAGGGCACAGTTTAAATCATAATAAATAAATAATTTAATGCTGTTCTTAGCAATCCCTATTAAAGGCTTATTATTAGACATCCTTAGATTCTTCCCACTTCACCAGTTTGCTCGAAAGATATGCAAGGATCCACTTTTCCAAACCTGACGTCAGCTGACGTTTTAAAATGCTTTTATGATCCAAGGTCGTAAGAATGTGCACTCCAATGTTCTGCAAGATTTATAATCTATTAATTACTTCCGATGATTTTTCATCCATTTTATTTACAATTCGTGGGTCGTTTAACGTGGAATAAAGGTATTTACAGTAAATTATTGTTTCTTTCCTTTACTGAACTTGAGGCTGAGAGAGTAGCAAAGTTCAGAGGAAGAAGAAGAGCGTGCGATCACTGTCACAAGTTTATTCGCATGACGTTTCGGACTCTCACTCGAACCCATCATCAGCGACTGTCGCAGATAAAGATAGTGAAGGCAAAAACACTGCAGCTACCATGGGATCCACATGCGTACTATGGTGAACAGTTCCCGAGATCACCGCTGGGGGTCATACTTGACGCGATGATGACTCGTCAGTCCGCGTCCGAGTCGTTAATTGCGTAAGTTCATCATGTGTCGGATTTTGGCGTGATAATTACTCGGCCATTTAGCCCGCTATCGTCAGGATTATTGCTCGTCCGCGCCCTCCCCACGTGACTGATTTCCCTGCTCAGGGAATGTCTCAGTACCGAATGTAGTTCCCGGAGGTCATTGGGATTGTTGATGGATTGCGGACCTGAGAAACATAATCCGAGCAGCTCGCGGCCCATGCTGTTGTCAGCTCTTGCGAGCATTCCGGCCCCTTGAAATCCGTAGAATAGGGCTCCACATGAGATCTAGTGTCTCCCCGCCTCACTGATGCTGCGTACTCGGCAATTCGCGTCCGGAGTAAACTCCTAGTTTCTCCAACCTAGTTGCGTTTTCCGCATTAACACCAGTTCCGGTAAACGACTCCTGACGTTTCCTGCGTGGAAGTAGGTCATTCGACCTCAAGACCTGGCGCCTAATGGTTGCTTCCGGTCTGTTTGCAACCCCAACTCCAAGTGGGGTGAGCAGGCGGCCGGTGGCTTTCGAGACGTTCCTCACGCACGGAGGAGCTCGTTAAAGTTAAGGCCAGGTTGGGTTCGGTCTCTGGTTTCGTTTGCTTATGCACTGGTTGACAAAGTTGGGCGGGTCACCACTGATTCTCAGTATCCGTAGAATATATTGTAATTCATCAACTTTGTCTTCCATTTCACTGCAGTGCGTCAAAACGCGCCGGTATAGCGCCCTTACGCGACTGCCTTTGTGACCGATCAAGTAGTTACTGTTGAAATTCAGTGCTTGAGTCGTTTTTTGCTTTCCTGAACACTTTGTTATCTAAGACACTGCAATATTTGCGGCAAACGAGGACATTAAGGTAGGCCAGCTGGTTGTTTTCTCCCTCCTCCATCGTAAACTGAATGTCCGGAAAGACGGCATTGAGACGTTCTTTGGATGCCAGCACCTGATCCCGTTCAATGACGACGAAGGTATCAACCACATATCGAGCCCGAAATTTCGGTTGACGGTGCGGGAAAATCAGCAACCTCAACTGTTGTAGGATCACCTCGTCTATGAGTCCTGAAATCGGCGAACCCATTGGCGTACGCTTCACATGCTCCTGGTTTGGTCCGTCGAACGTTAACCACGAATTGCGACAGAACTTTAGGAGTTGGAGGATTAAGGCGTGTCCGCGGCGATTCTCCGTTTCATCGCACTTCTTTTTCCAGTATTCTTCTTATTCCAGTATGCATGTTTTTCGTCCTCAAAACTGCTTTCTGGAACTCGCATGTTCGCTTCTTTAGGCAGTGATAGAAACGTACAAGCAAGAGCACCGATAACTGATCTCGCCTTCTCATTTAGTTTTTTAGCGCTTCCAGGCTGCATCCTGCTTGCGATTACACCTGATAAAATCGTGCTAGATTCTCTACCGATTTCTTTTAAAAATGGAGGAGTCTTCAGTTGCATGCCGTTGACGGGGACCAATGCTACATATAGGCTTCTGGTAGACCAAACGGTATAAAAAACAAGTAGCCAGTCAAAAATTGCATATGATCGTGGACAGTTCGATTGATGCCGTCATGAACGCATGCATCGGATATCAATCACCAAGTCTAATTTCAAGCTTCAGAGAAAAGAACCTGCCCAAGTATTAAAGACAGAGGCGCTCAAAATTCTCTTACGCAGCATGCCTTCTAAGAGTTTAATTGAAAAGGTTTGTTTGCATACTGGAGTCAACACCAGGCTGGTAGCAGTTCGGCCTGTTAGCTTCAGCGAGCTCAGTACAGGCTCTTTTGAAGAAGAAAAGGACACGATCGCCGGGACAAGAGCTTTATTAGCCTGACGTTTCGGATTCCTGCTCGAATCCATCATTGGAGACAAAAAGCAGATAAGGGTGGTTCTGTCGTAAATCGTAATGTTCTCACGAACTAACGAGTTATATCTCACGAGCCCCTAGCCTTAAATGCAGCAAGTAAATCGGAGCAGTGAATAATATAGAGGTTTTTGAACGTTAAGAAAACTGACAACAGAATACCACAGCAGAGCACGCTAACACGGCGGGTTGTACAGGTGTGTCGTTTCTCGTCACATTCAAACAAGCAATGCGGTCAAAGGAAATGGGACTAAATTGTCAAAGGTAAATTAGTCAGGTACCTCACCACAGTACCCCCCTTCTAGACCGGAGGGCGACGGGA
>CACRXP010000106.1:1317943-1333825 GCA_902702965.1 Spirometra erinaceieuropaei | reverse complement strand
GAGGAGGAGGAGGAGGAGGAGGAGGAGGGGAATGGGAAGGGGAAGGGAACTGTGGCTGATTATTTTCCTTGGCTCAGTGCTTGCTTACCCTCGTCTCAAGCAACTCTTTAGCAACTGGAATCGTTGGGCGAGACGATAACTGAATAATCTTGTCTCACCGGAAGAACGCCATCGGCATTCCACTTCGGCCTCATTTGCTTAGAGTTTCATTGAGTTTGGTCAATTCAACAGTGGAGGTGGCCAAAAAGAACAGTCGTAGCACAAATTAACTGGGGTGTGCATTTTCCAATGAAAATCAACCTTTCCCGTCAACAGTGGTGGTTTGACACTTAATAGAGAAGACCTTGACTAACCGCCTCTACAACCGAACACCTGCATTAGTGTGTTCTCAAGAGTGACATTTTCCCGATGGTCCGTAGGGGGTAAGTATATGCGCGGGGGTAAGAAGAAACTATGGCGAACTACCAGCTATATTTTTTTCAAATAGGATGTCGTTTTGCAGAGTTTTTGGTTGGCCCTTCATCGTCAGAATGACGTTCGTCGACCCATACCGCACCCCCCCATGAGCCGGTACTGCACAACTATATACATTGGTTAATTGTTCTGCACATTCTACATATAATTCTTAAATAAGAGGAAAGCTCAATTTTGATAAAAGTATTCGACGAGGAGAGCAGTCAGGTAATAACGAAATACTCGAAACAATGCCGGATAGAATGAACACGTCTGTTAAAACACGGGCGAATTTATCAAACAACACTTGGCATTTTCTAACCTCGCGAGGGTCGTGATTTCATTTGTAAAAACGCAAATTTTACTGGATTCGTTGTGACACACCCCCTCTTGCTATGCTCTAAGTGCGTACTTTGAACTACTTATAACGCCAGTCGGTCGCAAATCCTCGTACAAGACCCCGGTTGTCACTTGCGCCTGCGTCGTGCATTTAATAGCTTGTGTGAGAAATGGAAAAATTTAATGGCGTCCAGTTGGGAATGTCCCCATGTCTTATTTTGAAATAATACATATTTTTTCTGTCTTCATCTTCCCCAAGAATCATTTCGCTGAACTATGCTGGTAGATGCAGCAAGACTCATTCCATCGAGACAAATTTACGGAACCCGAAAATGGAAATAGTCATTAAGTTGTCTAGCGGTGAAGCGTGTCTCAATTCATTTTCCCGTCAGTAACCCCTTCGAGAGAGATGTTCGCTGGCACAAGTACTTGTCACTGAGTGGGTATACAAATGTAGTGACCTCGGGTCTCCTTCGTAGTTAGAATATTCCTAGAGGGAGTATTTGTCAGAGAAAAGTGCCCGTTGTTGATTAATGGTCATGTAGTAGTAGTTGTCTTGTGAAGCGCATGCTTTCCCCCCCCCCCACCAAAGGCGATTTCCGACATTCCTAGTTCCTTGAAATGACTAGCTTTCCAGCTTTCATATGAGCGGCACGTTTGATCTCTCATCGATAGCATAATGTTTCCTCACCATTTTTCAGGGTCATACTATTCCCATAGACTTCACTCGGCCTACGATCGTTCATTACACTGTATCTCTCGTTACTGCGCATGGTGCCTTCATGTCGGAAAACATAGGGTCTTAAGAAGACACCATTTTGCACAAAAATAATTTAAATTCAGGCACGTTTGCTCATATGCCATCACCTCCTTGTCTGTCCCGTAAAACCTTTATGCTGTTCTATAAATTGGTGAGCAAGCCTTTCCAAATTCGTGCGTATCAATGTGGAAACGGTAGAACGCTGAGATGGAACAGTTACAGCGGGATCAGTAGCCTCAGTCATCCTGTTTTGCGTGCGAGTCATGCATGCCGAGAATGTGGAATTTGAACTAGTCCGTACTTCCAAACTCGAATGTATATTTTTCCTACCAGGAATGTTGTCGATTTTCTTTAAATAAATCGACTAATGTTGGCCGCCCACCGCCTAAGATTGTGATGTAGTTGCCTTCCGACCTACTCATCAGCATAAAGTAGCTGGTGAAATTAACCTACTGACTGACTTCCAGACGCCGCACACCTCCTCTACCTATTTTAGCACCTTCTGAATTTATTTTGGTCATATGCGTAGCGGTGGCCACCCGAATACTGGCCACACATACATCTTGCGTTGTCGGAGATGATCGGGATGGTTAGCCACTACAGTCGCATCATAAATACGACCACAAGTCCAGACATGTGTTTCCCTTTGATCTGCCGGCTATGTAATGTCTCTGGGTGAGGTCAGGCCGTCTACCAGAGAAGCGCCTGTAATCGAAGCGAGGCAGTTAGTCCTTGTTCCAGTTATTCGCTGGTATTCACCCGCACTGACCCTACATATGTCTATTATATATGCTAACAGAAACATTACCAATAAGCGCAAGGAGACTGGACTGACCATTTCGGGCTTATTAGTCGCCATCAGCCAGTCATACCCAACCCTAAGGAACACCTGGGCCTCTGTCCGACGAGCTTCTAATATCCTGTACCACTGAGCCACGGGTTCGGCGTCCTATCGATCGCGCCCCTGTGCGTCTGCTGTCCAGGCTCGAGAGAGAGCCACAAGGCACAGCGGGATGATTAAGTTTCGACAAGTTTGGATAAGTTAACTGACTATCTAATTGTGAAAAATTCAGCGGACTTTGAATTCGCGACGGAAAGCGCAGGAGCAGTCGGCTAGGTTTCCCAAATGCGAAAAGAACTTGCGCAAGGTCGGGCCTCGTAGCGAAGACCTTGCCCTCTCTATCCACCCTTTCACGATTGCGTAGCCCATTAGATGACTGAAAAATAAACGCTTGACACTGTTGGGCTTCTTCAAAGACAGTAATCTGTCATAATGTTGACATAATTGCGGACACTTACCAAGTAGGTACTACCTAAAGTAGACTCCTCCCAGCGTATATCATTCGGCTGCTCTCTATAGGTATGGATATCGTCTAGTTGCCGATCCTACACGAGTGCTTTTTCGCCTCCTGCAGATCTTTAAATTGACGGCTGAGTCAGAAGTGATGTATTCATCCTTAATTTCCAGGCTGTTTTAAGCTTCCTTCACAGGCCCTGTGCGGACCTTAGGTTTTACCATCTTCAATGCCGCTGCCAAACCATACTTGGAGTTTTGAAGCTGCCCTCCATTTTTGTTACCGCATGACGGAAATTACTCCTTGACGTGGCAAGGAACACTTATGTTTAAGTACGCAGCCCTCTGACATATACATGCGAATTCATTTTCCTATGATTGAGTATGGCATATAATCCATCGACGATGATACAAAAATCAGACTGGCCCACTGTAGTTGCTTTTGTCTTCGCTGGTGGCACCTCTTAGTTTTTTGAGGTTTCCCTGGTCGTTGTACTTCTAAAAGGTTTCTGGCGTACTCCCTGACCATTACAAACGACCACACTTAGGAGGGGGTTCAGTGATTCGGATTCACACCCTTAGGTGTTATGACCAATTTCCTTAAACCTTCAAACATTTTAGGTTTTCTGATTGTAGAAGATATCTTATGCGGCTGTTTCAGTTCGAAATTTGGACGGGAGTGGGCCATTCCACGTGTTTATGGCGGACTACTACTTGATCTATGGGTTTTCTTGCGCTTTAACACAAGAAAGTGGACTTGGATAATGGCGCTACTTAATGATGCTGTCTACCAGCTACGTTTGTACGGGCTGGAGGGGCATGGAGCACCCGCGTCCAATCTTATGGCACTTTTTGGGATTTTTGAAGGGCTTTTTCATAGTTTTTGGTCAAAATGTTGTCGGCCTCAAGGTAAAGGAAATCAGGAGTACTTCTTCCCAGCGATGCTTTTGTCTCCATGGAGGAGGATCGATTACCAGAGATCGTGATTCCCTCCCATTTGGGAGACGCTGCAATACAGTTATGAAGTCCTTTTTAGTTCCTGGAGGAAGGTAAAGTCCAAACAGTTCTACATATAACATGACCACTGCCTTCACTTGCGCTTTCATAGCTCCAACATCGGTATGATAATCTGGATTACACGAGTGTGTGAGGAGGTATCGTACACTCCCCTCCCCCCCCCCATTTTACCCTTATTATGTACATTTTACAGCCGGCGGTTTACCACTACCAATCTAGGCATCAAGAGTAGAGTAGTTTTTTTCCTTTTTGATGTCGGTCACCAATGAAAGTTTGCGGAAGGAAAACCAAGATTTCCAGGTTTAGCAACCTAGGATATACTTTAGTCGTGGTACAGCCCAATTGTCCAGAAGGTTAGTCCGCTGAAACAAGGGGTAGTGGGATGGCCGTTTACTTATTTCTTCTAAACGTCGGTCAGCCATATACGGACTCAAGTTTGAGACCGTTAAGGAAACGACCGAGTGTAATGGGTCTCTATCTCCATGATGACAGGAAGCGCCTGTATGCGGTTTCTCAAAGACAACCCGGGGACTGAACTCTACGTACACGTAGAGGCAGACCAGATTCTACTACTTTTACGGTTGCACGCTCGGTCTAAGTTGCGCTCCCTGTTCTTTCATCACACTTTTCCCACCTCAGGTCGCCACCTGGTAGCAAACGTTGCTGACTCCAAAATGGCCTGTTCCCGCTGGGGACCACGTGGTAGTTTAGAAAGCATGTCCTGCCTATTTACAAAAAGTCAGTAGTGCCGGTAAACTATGCCCAGAACCCCTCAGCGTGAGGGAGGTTGAAAGAGCAATCCCTGATCTGGAAGACGCTTGACGGCGAATAAGAAAATATGTTGTAAATGATTTAGTGCTGGCCACTAGTGTGAGGGGATTTTTTAAGAGCGTATTGCCCACCGCCAGTACGACAAGTCGGAGGATCTTCAAGTTTGGACATGAGCATAGGAGGAAGAAGCCGTAGGGCTTTTGACCCTTCTCCGTATGTAGCCCTACAAATGCATTTCACTTGTGAGTTTCCATTACGTTAGAACCAATTGGGCAACTTCAGTCTACTAGGCGGAGACCAAGTAATCTACATTTTATCTGAAACTCGGAGTTTCTAGTGATTTACAAACCTAACGGCTAGAACGCGCTCTCATCCTGTTAAGTTGATGGGTAGAATATCGTTTTCCCTAAATATAAGAAAATTTCACCTAGATGAAAAATAGCTGCATTCCAATATTTAAGTGAGAGGGAGCTGTATCAACAACCACCCAAAGAGCCTCAAACACAGTAGTATAAGGACACTCCCCGTTGGCGCGTTGAGACACACTGCGGCGACACAGAAGGCGGGGTTTCTGAAAAAGAATGCTCTCTCAGGGAATTCAAAGGGAATAGCTAACTCGCGCGCTTCCGTCAATTTGGTAAGCACAAAAGAGACAGTGGATTAAATTCTATTCAAGTTTTGACCAGAATTCCCATACGTCTAGAACATCTCAGGCGCCGATAGTCGCTCCCTCATTGCCGTCGGAAAACACCGCTTGGCGCTACGTAAGGGCGAAATTTACCCACTGTTACATCATGCAATAATTGAAGTCTTTTATAGTATCTGATGTAGTTATTGGCGAAACAGCTGCATCGGGAAAGTAAATGGATTGCTTCAAACGAGGACGAAAGAGCATGCCCCAGCCGTGAGAAGGAATTGCGCTAACGCTAAATTCGTGCCTCAGATCCCAGCTTTTCGGAGACAGGGCTTGTGAATAGTCAGCTGATGATATCTAATATGCTGGAAATGGTCATCCTGACTTCTCGCGCTTATCTCTGCACTCGTTCCGCATATATATATAGGCAATAATTCTGACCCCAGGTGTTAATATGAAAGAGGAAGATGAGGCGATCTCTGGGGAAGAAGGTGATGATGTACTCGAGCGTGAATACAAAACGTCAGATGAATAGACCTTCTTCCCCAGAGATCGCTTCATCTTCCTCTTCCATATATACATATAATGGTAGAGGGGGCTCACCGATCGTTCTTACGGACCTCACTCGTTCCGTTGTGCTTTATGGACTCTCTCTCTCGAGCCCAAATAGCAGCCGCACAGCGACGCATGATACAGACAGAATGATATTACCGACAAAGACAAGGGAGACTGGAATGGCCATTTCTGGCTTATTGGCCGGCGTCAGCCAGTCCTGCCCAACCCCGAAGTGTGGCACACCGGAGGCTCGAACATATATGTACATATACATATATAATGTTAGGGGGCGCTCACCGATCGTTCATACGGAACTCACTCGTTCCGTTGTGCCTTAAGGGCTCTCTCTCGAGCCCAACCAGCAGCCGCACAGCGGCGCATGCTATGTAGGCAGAATGATATTACCGACAAAGACAAGGGAAACTGGAATGGCCATTTCTGGCTCATTAGCCGTTCCGTATGAACGATCGGTGAGCGCCCCCTAACATTGTATATTCCCGATCGAAAACCGACAGGGCAACGGGCTCGTGGCCCGGTGAGTAGAGGCGTTGACTTCTAAACCAACAGGTCGCGAGTTCGAGGCTCGGGTGTTCCACACTTCGGCTTGGGTATGGCTGGCAGACGAGGGCTAATAAGCCAGAAATGGCCATTCCAGTCTCCCTTGTCTTTGTCGGTAATATCATTCTGCCTACATATACATATATGTATGTATATGCGACATATCCGCGTAATGCCGTTTTAGAAACAAGTAGCGTCAGTACTGATGCCGTTCTATATCGCCTACTCTATTCTGATTCATGCCACATGCGAGCTGGTCTAACCAGTTCGTCTGGATTCTCGAGTCAGCCTGGAAATTGTAATTAATATTTAAGTGGAGGACACTTCAGACATGCGACATATCCGCATTAAGCCATTCTGAAAATAAGTAATGTCAGTGATGATGCATTTCCGTAGATCGAAGCGGTTCCACCATACTGTCAACTTAGGTACTAGCAAACAGCCCGAACTCTTGTTTCGCCTATTTTATTCCGATTAATGCCACAGGCGCTGTGAGCTGGGCACCCCAATGCGTCCGCCAACGCTCCTCATACTGCTTCTAGATTAATGCAAGTTACGCGGAAGCTGGCAATTATTTCGGAAGGCCTTAGTATTTTAGTTTTCACAGGATATGTACAGTTTCGTGCACCATCAGACTGGTGACCACGCCTTAGACAATTCGTTTTGCAGCGTGGCAAGTTAGGCATCGACATTTCGAAGCATGCAAACCGGTGACTTGGGACTTCTTCGAGAAAAGGAGAGTCCAATTTATTGATGCCCGCATGCGACCCATAGCTAGCTAACAAGGACAAACATCCAGTGACTCTCTCCGCAGAATCTCTAAATACGCACTTATTTTTGGTATACCATATGAAGCCATAACCTGGCCTCGGACTCGCTGTTGAGGCAGACAGGAAGGACGACACAAAACAAATCTTTGCTTCCGTTGCTTGCAAGGACGCGCATGACCTCCTTACGTAGGGCCAAGTCACGTGCGCTTGACAGTGGGTGGTAACTTTTTGTCTGGATATATATATATATACAGGATTTATGAGAGCGACCTCATCGCACCCTCCCCTCCCCCGCCTTCGCGCAACTCTCGCACTCTAGCTCGTATGCATATTGTGCGCGCGGCACGAAACGCATGCGTCTCCTGATCCGCTAATCCGGAGGGCAGTACAGCTTTTACGCTGCTGCCATCTCGCAGCTACTGTTACTGCTGTCGGCATTATATTCAGCGCCAATTTTAAGCTCCTTTCCTCGCAGAGCTTTCTTTTGGCGCCAGAGAGTTGTCATTGGCTGCGGGCCAGCCAGTGTAAACATGTCACGGCCTTGTAAGCGTGCTATGACTTAGGTGGGTATTTAGGTGTTAGCTATGGGTCTCTCACTATCGCTGATCGGATCTACCCTGCAAGCTCGCCACGGTCACCGGAGAGATAGTGATGGCAGTTAGATTAAGACCACAACAACAACAACAGCATCAACAGTCACGGTCGCAGTCCTACGATTACGGCATTGAAGCCAACTCATCAAGTCCAAAAGGCGCTAGAGAAGACAGCAGATCAGGACTGTCGACATTCGAGCGGCAACCAATGACAGCACGGAACTACGAAGGACCCAGTCTACGGTAAACGGGACTGCAACAAGTCGTTTTGATCTTGATATTTTTTGAGCCAATTACTTTCTGAGGTTTCGCATTTTTGGGGCATCCTCGTCTACCATACCGTGTCTCTCATTGCCTTGCGAAGCCAAAACCAACGCGTTAGATCCCTAGAGTCCAGAGCATTTCGAGCATCTAAGATGATCCCCTTGGACGTTATAAATTGATTGTTGCTAAAATTGGACCCCTTCCGGTACACGGTTAAACATATCTTGAGAAAAATAGCGGAGTGATTTAATCGAGGCTAAGGTAAACTCATAGATCACTCACGGGTATTTTACACAGTGGTGTATTTGATTATTAATGATCCCGTCCCTTTTGTTTATGATTTTCACACGTATTCAAAGAGTACGTATTTTTAAAGAAAAAAAAACGATTTGTGGCGAATAGGATCGTGTGTATTTTAATTGTGCTTCATGACGAAAAATTGAGGTCATTAGCCAACTCTGAAATGACGATGTTGTAGAAGCCGACTCAATCGATAACACGCGCCAACATCAGTTGCTTGTCGATTCTGATGGAACGTAAAGACAGAAGTCTCGATTTACACAACTTACAGATCTGATTCATTGTTTTCGCGCATAGATAGCTAATGTGAACCTTACAGTTCCGAAGCAGAACTGTACGTCAAACACTTCATCTAGATAGACTTGCGTGACCTTTCAATAAATTATCGACTTTTATTCCACAAAAGTACAATTGATCATTAACTGAGGTAGTAGGACTGATTTGGAGGAACATAAGTGATTTAGAGTGGCAGGTTGATTTCCTGGTAAGTGCCGTTTAGTAACTCTAGGTATTTTTCAGAGACGCAGTCACCTCTTATACCCAGTAATTCGTTAAATGCTCATGTCAGACCGGATTGCCTGAGAAGCAGAACCAACTTCTGCTGCGATTTACTACTTTGCGTCATTGTTCCGTCTGTCTTCTGGCTTGTGAGTCTACAGCGCCCATAATCTACTTAAGTACAAATAGTCCCTGATATGCTAATTCCCCTTTAATATAACTTATGTGGCTAACTTAAAGCATGCTGTATTTGGCATGTCAAGAGGTTAGTTTCTGGGTAAACAAGAAGCTGAAGAAGCAGGACTTGAATTCCTATCGTCCCAGACACGAATAAATACTTTGGGATGCTGTGTTGTTCTAATCATTTGACGACGGAAACAGATTTACTCCGAAACGCTACTAAACTAGGCATTCGTTTGCCGTGACCGCTTATTTTTTGTTTATGTTTATGAACGTGCACCTGCGCTTCTATGGGCATTCGTCTTGCTTTGCCCTTAAAACGGGCCACCCACTAAACGCGCTAGACCGACATGGGAACTAAATGAAAGTCTGGTTGGCGTTATCGGAAATGCGCACTCGTAACAAATGCCAGCATTCGAGGTGTTGCGGCAGGTTTAGTTGTATGCGCTCGCCGGGCCAGCTGAGATCCGAACCGCCTCGCCTTTGCATGGAATCCCGGTCAATGTGCCTTGTGGACCAGGGAGTGTGGTGGCACGCCTAGGCGCGGGTTTCCGCCGTGCTAGTCACCAACGCCATCTCCCGCCTCCGATCTTCCTGGACTCTGTCTTGACACGTGGCGCAGGTAGGCAGGCGGAGAGAGTGCGGTAGATGCTGCCAAAGTCTGCTATCACGCGTACGTCACAGTTCCTGCATCGTCGAGATCGACGGTCGAACTCACCACGAACAACGATTTTCTCGCGGAGAAGCGATACCTGATGAGCGGCAGGGTAGGTGAATTAGTGCAAACGTCGAAATGACCATCGTATTACAAAACGTGCATATTGCGTCAATTCACGAACGCTGCATTAGTAGTGTTGAGAAACAACTGTTTACTGATAAGGCGCCGTGACGGAAGTGACGGCATGTGTATTTGCAAGACCGTCGGAGGCATACATGCAAGCAACTGCAAACCCGTTAGGACGCATCTATTAGCATTTTTGCTGCTACAACTATCCATGAAGAACGGGAGTTAGGGCAAAAAAGGAGGGCGCGGACGTGATTGACGACCTAGAGGGTGACAACTAAGGTCAATAAGAATGCGAGCGATGACCTTGAAGTCCTAGTCATTGACCTTGGGCTGGAGATATGACAGGAGGCGTGAAGGCAGACGACAATTAACATCCTATCCTTCGCCGTAGTGACGATGACTGCTGAGGACATGCCAGTGTGACTTTTATCCCCACAAATATAGTGGAGTGCGACTGAGTATTCGAGGTCGACGATTAGGGCTTGTTAATTTTTAGAACGCCAGGACAGTACAACTATGGAGTCAGACCGCACTGTGTTAACCTGTTGGTTGATATCTAGAAAAAGAGAACGGCCCGTGAGTCGGTGGTAGAGCGTTGGACTCAGTACTCAATCCGAAAACTGGGATTGACCATGGATGTCTGACGATGGTCAATAAGCCAGCCGTAACCGTCGCACCCTCGCCTGTCTTTGTTGGTATACCTTCCTGTACCATTTTTGGTTGCTATCTAACTGCTTACGAGGGTTCTCGACTGTGTCCCGAGAGGCATGGGGGGACATGTTCTGTAACCTGATCGGGGAACGCCTATTCCACGCTATGCATATATCCCTATTTTTGGCTGAAACCCATAGATGAACCTGGATATAATTGGTTTTCTTTTAATTCATCCTGTACTTGTAATCTAAATTATTATCGCTCCTATAAACGCAGGGATCAAGTAGCATGCACATGCGAAATATCGATACTCCAAACTTCTAAAAAACAGAATGTCAATGAAACGCGAGTCTTTAATGGAGAAGAGCTTACGGCGTTGCCACGTTTTCTAAATAAATTTATAATGTATTCTAGAACTGGTGGCCATGTGTTAAAGGGAACGTCCATTTGCACAATTCTCTGTAAAATACTATTAGGTTGTGGAGATACAGGTTAAGTATGTAACCCCACGGCAGGAGTGTGCTATTGCTTTTCTAGAAATTTAAATTAAGAAATCGCAAACTGGACAACCAGTAGGAAAATTTCAGCGACTGTTCAATCTAGCCGGACTGTTTTCTTAGCTTTTAGGTACACTCTGTGTGCGACACTGCAGATCATCACGCGTCATTTCCACAAACGGGAACACTGGACTGATTCCTGTTACTTACTCCGCATATTATCCGTTAGGCAGAGTCACTAGACTTTCTTTTTTGTCCAATCTCTGACTGCTTTACGTTATTTTACATTTTAGTAACTGTGCCATATTTGACAGAGGTAAAGGAGACTGTAAAGGCGATTTCAGGCCTATTAACCGCCATCAGCTAGCCATTACTTACTCCGGAGTATTGCAACCGCTGAGGCTTTACGCCGCGCTTTGCTGGTCAGCAGTCTAAAGCCTTAACCATTTTCTTGTCGGTTGCGATCTGACTTGGTGATCGCCTTTCTGCATTCGTTAGTGTACTCGATCGCAAATGACAGGGCGACGATCCCAGTCAGAACAAGATAGACCTGCAGGGGAGTATTTCCTACACGCACCCAGTAATCGACCTCATGAAATGTTAATCAAAAGCCTGAAACACATTTTTGATTACGAACGATTACTTAAGTGGGGCTGATTGGCTTGCGATGTAATCCTCTGATACCTCAGACACGTGAGGGTGTTAGCTTTTAAATGCAGTTCTTTTCGGCCATCTATGGAAACAGCAATCGGTAAAAAAGGCTACTTAAGCAGCATGCATGCTCTCCACCGACTTTTGATGCCCTTGTGCGCTCAAATGTATTTTACGGAAGAGCTCCATAAAAAACAAGTGACTTTTTATACTCCTTTGATAGAAAATTATGTGTTCTTCTTATTTTGTACTTAGTGGAAACTGTCTTTTGATTTTCGAAAAGTCTTTTTAATTATTTTTGACTTGATCTGTCGTGGCGTTTTCGTTTAGAGTTGTCCCTCTTCAGGCTGTATACGTTTCGGAACAAAATATGCATTCCCTATAACCATTGAAAGAATATTCCATGGGACCTAAAATGTTACAGCGAATATGGACTATATATATACTTAATGAGGACAATGTTATTCAGATAGACATTGAACGGTCTCAAAAAATATTTCAACTAGAAACTTCTTAAGGGTGGATGATACCCCTTCTTTCAGTGCAAGACCTAACAACGTGACTTGCTACCAAAGAACTACAAGAAGCCTTCTACAAACTGTGTTTGAATTTATGTGGGCATCAAAAACCAATAAAGAAAGTACGTAATAATTAAGCTGTCATTTGTTCCGAGTGCTGTTTATGTAGGTAGGTGAAAGGAACTGCATTCAAAGGCTAACACGGTGACATGTCTGGAATACCACGTGGTTACGTCGGGAGCCAATCAGTCTTACAGTCCCACTTAAGTAATCCTTTTGAACTGAAAACGTATTTCAGTATTTCTGTTAGCATTTCGCGTGATCGGTCACTCCTTGTACTAACAGTCAGGTAGAGCCACCAGGTACCCTCTTGTACCTGATTTTTCATTGTTTCCTCTCCGTCTCCCCTCTCCCCCTATGCGACCACTTGGAAATTCATTTTCGTTAAGAAAACACTGACTTCGACACTGCCAGGCGGTAGGTAGACTTTGTTTGCTAACCGAGAAGTTAGTAGTCACCAGAGAGCATCAATTGTTCTCGAACAGGTTTTCTTCCACAGGTCTGTAGCAATACTGACTCTCAGAAGCCCGCATCTCTCCCGAAGAGTTTGTTTCAGGAAGAACGAACGTTGCAGGGCTGGCTTGATTCATCGTCAGGGCCGCCTAACAACAGTAAAAAAACTTGTTTCATCTCATTGAGAGTTTCCTTTCCTAGATACCTATCCACCATTGGCAGCAAACTTGGTAAGAGTTAGAGTTAGGGGTTAATGGTTAGGGCAACTATTTCGCAACCACTACACGAACAGCGGTGCATTCCCAGTAGCTTTTCTTTTACATACAATTACCTGACATCGTCTACTGGGCGTTCCCCGGTCCCACCGCTAAAACCCATATTACCACCAGTCCCGTATTACAGGCGGCTGGGACTTGTTTCCTCGGGTGGAGACACGTAGATAATAATTCTATCATTCATCGTCTCACCCCGTTTCTCCCCCTGGCGCTTCCACTCACACATGTGCTTCCGTTTGGAGTGCACACTCGCGTTTTGCGTGGATACTTATGCTGCAGACCCCTTCGTTAAATTACACCGAGCCTTCGTTCAATGTGATCAAATACTCAGTAGAAACCCCCTTTAAGGGTGTGTGATTCCCTTAAAAAGAAGCAGACTAGATTGTTGGAACAAAACATTTTCTCGACTGAAGTTTTAGATTCACATGTGAGCTCATCCTCAGAGGCGGCGGCAGACGAGTCAGCAGGCGTAAAGCGTTTGCGGCACCCTCTTCATCTTCTTCCTCCTCCAACTTTTCATCATACTCATTTAAAGCTAAACGTTGGAGGTCCCGTAGATTGGCATACCGGCCTCACTCAGCGAATGCACAATCTTCTTATATAACTGAAGTAGCCACTTTCACTACCAAACTTCACCTCTCTACTAGGCAGCAAAAAAATTATTTAATGGAGGGAAGTGACCGCTAAGCATCCTTTAATACGACAAAATTCGAGTCGATTTGATGAAGGCATGACCACCTTGAAACAGGAAAAACATGGATGGGTGTTGCTCCCTTCTTGGTACGTTTTTCTTGACCAACAGCATCGACTACTCCGGTGGACAGGAGGGCCCGTAATCCGCTGCCGATTAAAGGTTAATACTGCGTGCTAGCCGGAGAACCCAGCCGTAGAACCTGACACTCTCTTACGGGTTGTGCTGACTGGTCCGGCTTACATAGTTTTATTTACATGCACGTAGTTGTGCGCATCTTTCCTGTTGCAGATTCGGGTGCCTCGAGTGTCTACTTAAAAAAGTGACAGTTTCGGCAGCCCCAGCGTTGGAATCCGTGCGATTTCTAAAAACTTGCAGACCTCGACGCTGACTTTTATGCTCTTTCTAGGAACCGATTAATTAACTAGGGAGACGGAGAGGAGAATGCAGGTGGCAGAGGGCGGTGGATGGAGGAGGAGGAGGAGGAGGAGAAGGCAGGGAGGCTAAAAATTCCGCCATCGACAAGAGCAGTTGGCAGACAGCATGGGCATGACCGCGTGTATGGGACGAGAAAATGCCATATTTTGACTACACCAGTTATGCTCTTCACGCACGGTCACGTGGATAAGCGCCTACTGCTTCTACAACTGACCGCTGTAAACTTGCCTCGGTTGTTGCAGTCATCGGTAAGACTGTAATTCCAAAAAGCCCGTACGTTATATTTTCAGTAGTCGGAGGAGCATAGTCACAAAATTTGAGGGTTTTATATCCCAGGAATGCACTTCAGTGGGGTTCGGAAACGCTGTCTTGTTTTGTCACCAAATTGCCATTTTCGTAATGGTACCGATTTTAGTACGCGGTCAACATTTATTACATCCGTACTTTTATTGATTTCAGGTGTAGTAGTGTAGATTTACAATTAAGACAAGATTCGGGTTTAGTCGTAAGGGTTTAAGGTCTCGGATCAGGGTTTAGGGTTCAATGTCAGTGCTTATGTTTAGGGAGTCATTCGTCACCCACTTCCTACAACTTCCCTCCATGACTTAGGTCTGACTGGTCATTTTTTCGGGCGATTCAGCTTTAATAACCTTGATGGGCTAACTACCCTTGTTCTTTGTGGCACTCTTTTTTAATTAGCTGCGATGAATTTTTAGGTCAGATGTGGTTATTTAACCTTGCGTAAGGTAAACAAATCCCAGCGACCTGTAATACACGATCGGTGGTAATAGGAGATTTTTACAGGTGAAGCTGGAAAACGCACAGGCGACGAGGTCAAGTAATTTTATGCAGAAGAAAAGCTATTGGGAATGCGCGGTGGAACGTAGAGTGGTTTGAGAATTAGTTGCCCTAACCCCAAAAGTATTGTGTCCATCAGGTGTGGTTGCACAACCATATCTTACCGTTACTTGGTTCCCCATGAGCACTGAACAAACCAAAGGCACCCTCTACTTCGAAGGCCCACAGTTTTTTGAAGAGCGTCCTTTCAGGCCCAACACGGGGAGTTGCTGTTTTGTTGCATTGATACGCAGCGCCAACTGGGCCTACCGTCATTGCTAAAAAGCACTGAGGGAAATGAAGGCGGTTCCCGCGGGACTCGCATCGACTAGACGAAGATCGTCCATGTGGACTTGGACGACAAGCCGTATAACGAACACCTGCTCTCAGTTTTAATCCTGCAACTATTGAAAGATGTTATTCAAGAGCGCTTTTACCTATATAGAGGATAGCCGGCAGAAGGACTTATACAAACACCCACTGACGGAAATACTCTATGTATGCGAGCTCGCTCAAGGGTTTCTCTTCCATTGTCCGCAGTTTCGACAGTTGCCTCTTTTTTTCCCAATTATTTTTCTCCTTTGGCATCCGTCTCTCAGCATCGCCTTTTAGCCTTAACTTATCACTATCGGCGTCATTTTATAGCTTTCGCCTTGCCTTGTAACGCCAGTCTGTCGCCACAGAGTGATGTTGATCTCACAGGGTACCTGCACCCAGACGGAACCATGTGATTCTCCCAACCTTCTGATCAGTTGGGTGCTACGCATCCTCTCCTTCCGATTTCCCCCATGCATTTGCATTCCCTAACTTCAATACGAGCACGCACGCACGCACAGGCATTGATGTTCAGGCAGCCGCTGCGTCGGCAATCATCAGCATACACACAGAACGGTAATTGTTGAGGGGGGGGGAAGGATGTGTACTGGGCATCAGATCAGAAGTTGAGGGTTTTTCTCTCGTTTTGACCTCGAAGAGTGTGGTACAACTTCCGACGGTTACATACCACAAGGCACACATGCGCACCACAGCGCACTT
>CACRXP010000106.1:1252154-1317810 GCA_902702965.1 Spirometra erinaceieuropaei | reverse complement strand
AACGTTCATACCACTCTCTCTCTCCCTGTGTGTGGTGTGTGTGCGAAAGTGATACCGGCGAAAACGTATCAGTGGCTCCCGATTGGCTGGCTGGGTGGGATACACATTTCGAAGTTGGATTTGCTCGACTAGATGACTGCTGCACGGTGTAGATAGCATTTTGGGGTATTGGGAGGCATTGCGACGGCACTGTATGGATGGTGTGGAAGTTTCGACCTGCATGATGCAATAGCCTACTGCTTGCACGCATTTCGGCCAATCCATGCATCAGCGAGCGTGTATTTTGCCGGCTAGTCCTGCAACCGTACCGGCAACGCCAGACGAATGCGTAAAAAAGCAATGATACTACCAAGCCGAACCGGATCATACGAGTCGGGAAACTCCCTTTTGTGCACAAGCATAAGGAGAGGAAATGAATGGCATCAAAAATGACGCAAGTGCATTGCATTTGAACACCGTTTTACGGTAAACGTGTTCGTCAGGTCGACCTGTAGTTAAAAATATGAAATGTAGGCAGGACACGGAAAGGCGATCCTGCTAGGAAATGGGGATACTTAGGGACGTCCAATACGGGAACCGTGGTACACGCGGCTTTACGGATGGGTCTGTGGGAAAGCAGTGGAGAATATGCCACAACTAAGAGAAAAACGCAAGTATTATTATGTGCCAATTTGTTTTAGTGGGTGCCAAATCTCAGCGCAAGCACCGCGAAATGCAAAAATCGGTAAGATGTGATTTTCCAGCCCACCTGATGGGCAGAAAACTGTTGGGCTCGGAGTTAGGGGCAGTGGGGCTATGGTTAGGGGTTAGGGATTAGGGTTGGGTTTATGACAACTATTTCTCAATCACTCAACTTACAAGTGTGCATTCCCGATAGCTTTTCTTCGGCATACAACTACTGGCTAGATCGCAGTTGGTAGCCAGAAATGGGGAGGCGGACGTGACCTTAACCCTAACCCTAACCTCAACCTTATACGTTAACCGCTAACAATAACGGCAACCCTATCCCTAACCCTTACCGAAATCGTAAACGTAACCGCAGCCCTGGCTACGGTTGGTCCTGACTACCAACTGCGATCTAGCCCAACTACTTGACCTCGTTGTCTGTGCGTTCCGCGGCAACACCTTTAAAATCTTCCTATTACCACTGGTCCCGTATTACAGGTGGCTGGGCTTTGTTTAATTCAGGTGCGACCACATAACCGCGTCTGACCGACACCAGTAGTACCGACAGGTGCGTTGTTATACAGTTCACTCCACAATGCGTAAAAGGCCTCAACTGCACTCATTTCTCCGTGCTTGACGGTCCAAAGTACCGGAATCCTCGACTGCACTGTTAATCTGCTGCCCCCTGAAACCAATATTTATTTAACTGAAATCATACACGCCCTGACCGCCTACACCGTCCTGTTGATAAGCGTATTGCAGAACTGAATTGCGTAAGTGTGTGTATGTTGGTCACAACGAGAGCGGCACTGTTGAGTCCGAATCAGAGAGTGATACCTGTGTCACAGAAGTAGGTTTCCGTTCACCCGAATCAATCCCGAATCGTGTTGCTCCAACAGAGGGAATGCACGAAGAGCGGAGTGCGTGCTAATCACTTCCCACACTACTACTCCCACCGCAGAAATCGTGGTTTTCATTGACCTAACTGGAACTAACACCGCGCCCCAGCCCTCAGTACCAACTGCAGATGCTAGGCCATCTTCGTGTGATGTCGAAGGACCCCGGCGCCGGAGTTCCCGGAAGTTTTTTTTACTTCTACCCGGATAACTTAGTGAACTCGCATGTGCAGAAGCACCATGAACGTGAAGCAAATCGGACTCCCCTAGAGCAGCCACAATCTCAGGAGGCTAGTTCAGTTCACGACCGGATGGTTCAGATTATACTGAGGAAGCCGAGGTTTGATCGCTGACGTTTCGGGCCCACGCTTATATCCATCATCCGAGAGAGCTAAAACAGTTACAGATAGTGGACGCACGAATTTTGCAGGATCTGGGGGTCCCGTACGCTGCGTCAGCGTATGCCTACCATAATTAGCAACTTTTTATGTAATGGCTGCTTGCTTTACTGCATTCGGGATGCCAATTTTCGTGAACAAGGAAGGCAACAGGAGGCTGAAAAGGCTTACAAAGAACTGCATGACTTTATTTGAAAATGTCGCGGAAACAGGACTCAAGAGAAGAGCAGACTCTCCTTCTCCTCCTTCATACATCCTCTCCGGTGACCGTCCCTAATGAACTAACCAGTCTCCAGACAATAATTGCCATTTCAAAGGCGCAGATACACAGTAAGGCATTCAAACTTCAAGAACAGTGCCCTGAGGCTGAGAATATATGACAACGACGAAGGAAATTATGCTTCCGCCTAAAATAGGCAACCACTGATCGGCCGATGTTTTCGCCGAAACGACATCATATATGCAGCCTTGGTTGTCTGAGATGATCCCGTGATGCCTTGCGTTACGCGTGAATTAGGCAAGCGACCTGTTCGTTCATTGCTTCCAACGGTACTTTCGTTTGCCTTAATTTGATATTGACATTGAATTATAATGGAATCAATAGGGTGAACGCGTGCTGCAAATAAGTTCCTGCAATTAATCGCCTAGTGACGCAATCACTAGGGCCTGAATTTACTTCTGTGTGGTCTCGACGGCCTCTCTGCAAAGCGATCTTTAACATACGCTGACGTCTGACTTACTGCCGTTTGATTGGCAAGCCAACAGGCGTGAGTCTTGGCTCGCATTGTACGCCTACATATGCTGGCGAAAATATTACTTACTTACAAACAGGAAGAAGCAAATATGCGTAAATGTTCACTTCAGGTTCCGCTCATGGAGTCGCTGACACCTGGTGGGAAACGCCGATCCTCACCATTCGTTACGCTGCTACGGGTTGCAAAACGATCCTTCTGTGACTCACGTGACTGTGCTGACAAAATTACGCAGACAGACGACCTTTCATGGTGGCTGCAGTCTCGGAGTAGTTCATTCTGCGCCAACACAGCTCCAGCAGTGGTTGTCTCGCTCCCCTCTCAAGCCAAATAAGGGCTGACTCACGTCTTAAAGCTGTCAACAAAAAAGACTCTGGCATAATCTGTCGGTTAGAGCCAAAATCGAGACTTCAAGTTAAGCATAAATAATTAGTCCTCAGTTCTCAAGCTGTGAGAAGGCAATAATGAAGTTCACACTGGAGTGCTAGCATTGGTTGATACATTGTTCACATTGGAGGAGGGAAATCGGCGTTTCCGGTTCACCCAGACCTGATCCGCTGGTCAGCTGTTCCGCTGTCATCTGTACTCGAATCACTGGCGACTCGTTGCTAAGCAACACTCGGTGTGGGTCTAAGGGTTAAACTGAAAGGCCGATTTAAATTCTGCGCCCAGAGCTGATAGGTTGCCTTTGCTCCTGGTGGATTCAAACAATGGCAGTACTGGGCAGTGGTAAGGGGAGCCCACCGATCGTTCTTACGGAGCTCACGGGCTTTCTCTCGAGCCTGAACAGCGGCCACACAGCGAAGAGCGTCTCTCCACCATTTTATATTCCCGATCGAAACCGACTGGACAACGAGCCCCTGGCGGAGGGGTTAGGGTCATTGAAGTTCTAACCAGTAGGTCGCGCGATCGAGCCCCAGATGTTCCACACTTCGGGCTTGGGTATGACTGGCTGACGACGGCTAATAAGCCAGAAATGGCCATTCCAGTCTCCCTTGTCTTTGACGGTACTAACGTTCTGCCTAGAGCATGTCAATCTGGTGCTGAGTCGAAGTAATTGCATCTCCGTAACCGGTCTTCAGTCTGATACTCAAATTTTACACCCATCCTGCCACTATGCCGCTCTCGAGTGAACAGCGGAATCACATGTCGCGAAATATGGCGACAGCTAGAGTCTTGAACTTCCTCGCCCCCCCCCGCACCCCTACGACATCGACTCAGTCCTATAGAGGTGTGCGCCTTGTGTGCGGTGTCAGTGAGCGACTGTTTGCGTCGACACAGTGTGTGCACACATGCCCACCCTCTGCACAGTTAGAGTCGACACTCCGATGACAGTGCAGCCTTTCTGAAGGACGTAGAAAAAAAACAATTGCCAGTTCCGGTTGAGAAGATGGAGCACGCCTCGATGGAAAGGACGTTCACCCTATTCCTCCTCCTTGTTCTCGTCGGACTTCCAATCTGCGCCTACATTTGCGTCAAACTTCCCACTTGCTGTGCCGTCTTAGCTGGTTTGCTCATCCTCCTACTGGACGACAAGGAACAGCGTTGTTTGAAGCAACAACCGCGGGGATTTGACGAGCTTTGCCTCACAGATCGCCAGATGACGCCGGTGGCTGCTTCCTGTGTGGCTAGCACAGACGATGACTCGATCAGTGGATGCAGGCAGGCTGTTTTCTTTTCTCACAGCTTCCACCTTGCTACATTTTGTGCGATGTGATGCCAAACCCCCTCTTCTGTTCCATCCTGTTTAAAATCTTTTCTAATTATAAGCATCGACACATAGACTGGCTAGAAACGGCTAATTTCTGATGTCAACTGCAAATTACCAACGGCGAAGCATGGGGAGGCTGGCATGACAGTTTCGAGTTTGTATGTCATCGCCAGCCATCCAAGCGACAATACAAGGTCAAAAATACCCGAGACTTGGACCTGTCGACCGTAATCGGGAATGTCCACGGCCAAAATAGGACGGACGTTTCGCTCTGCGTTCTAAGTCTAGGAGTTGCATTTGAAGCCACATAGTTAGGGGCGATCAATACTTACTCCTTATTGGTCACTTCATGCCAACTCACAACCCAATCACTCTGCATCGTTAGGGCCGTGTGATTTTTGATTTGACTTGTGACAACTGGTCATTGCACCACTGTGCGCCAAGCGGCGACCAAGAATACGCCGAAAGTCAAAATCTCCGCGTTAAAGTTCGATGGATTCACTGTTAAAAGTACAAATCAATAGTGCGTCTCGATTGCAACCGGATCAAAACCACTAGGGTAATCTAAACCGCGACGGCAACTTCTGCACCGCTTGTTTAGAGATCTCTTTTGGCGGACGACTGTCATAAGGTTACTACCATTAGACCCTACGAGAGCTAAAGTAAGTCAGATGTTCGGGGATCTCGATAAGTTAACTAGGCAGTTTTAAATCTGTTAGCATTTTGAAATGCAGTTAGCGTATTTTTATGCACGTACTTGAATTTGGCGGCAAGCAGACTCATTAGAAAACATTTTTGCGTCGGTCTTTTAAATGACTGGTGATATACATATTGTTTTCTAACAAAACGGTCCCAAATACAGTGCAAATTTTTCGATCGGATGCATATTCCAGACGTCTCACCTCAATCACCAACAAGGCACAGCGGAGCCTGCATGTCCCATACAGTATGTGGATCGGTGAACAGACTCCCACGCCACATATATATGATGGAAGAGGGACGTTAATCGATCACCTTGCGGAACGCACCCGTCCAGTATTTGTCTTGGGCTCTCTCTCGATCCCCATTAGCAGTCGCATAGCTGCGCGCAATAAAGGCAGAATGACATTATCGACAAAGACAAGTATGATGGATGGTTGACGACGGCTAATAAGCCGGAAATGGCCACTCCAATCTTCCTAGTCTTTGTCGGTAATGCCACTTGATATAGATATATTTTTTTTCACTAGGTGGCATTTCTGATGAAACACTGGCCAAAATTCCGAAATTTGGCTCCGATCAGAAAGTATCATTTGGGAGGGATTGTAATACTTGTTTATTTATTTATTTCAGTCACGCTAGGATGCGGCTTTTAGCGGGGTGTTTCCGACCGGCTATTAAACTCACACTAGCTAAATATGATCGTTTAATTAGCACGAATTTCCTTATCGATTTTTGATGCCCTTTGGACTAAACATACTTTATAAGAAGCAAACACAAAATATCCTTTCTTGCAGACAGCCTGCAGCAGTATTCGTTTTCTTCAGATTTTCTTCTCGTAGAAACAGACGGTTTCGTCTTAACATACTTGCAATTATGACGTTTTACATGATTAAGGATTTGCTATTTGTATAGTGCTCCATCCGTTTATTAATGGTCTTTATGAAGAATAGAACGTGTTCATTTGTAAAATCTTATGAGTTGTGTGAGACAGGGGAATGCATGATCTCCCTTAAATATAAAGCACGCAGCTTGTAGCATGTAAACCCTAAACTCAAGCAATATGGAAGGTCGGAATCAAACTTATTCGCGCTAGCTGTCCTAACTAGGAACAATGTCAGCAAAAGGATAACTCGGTTCCCATAGACAGTACTACATGCTGGCGTAGAGGGCTGACAGGCATCTTGAAGCGACAACCTCTCAATGTGGCCTTTATGCTGCTATCGCTCATGTGAGATCTGATTCATTCATTGGCTTTTTGATCCTGTCAGGCACTGCGCCTCCGTTTGGGCTGACATTTTCTTGGCATGTGAGCAAGGCAGGTGCGGAAACAGATAAAGCGAGACAGATGCTGTGCAAGCCCGCCCCACCGCCACTGTATCCGTTCCGTGGGGCACGCAGTGGACATCATCGCTGGCGAGGGCGGAACTGTCATTTATGTAACAGACAAGAGCATATACAGTAGGTTGGCCAACTCATAAAATGTCTATCGAAATTCCGAAATGCATTTTCGTTTCGAAGATATTAATTAAGTTGGCTTGTAAAATTAATCAGTCTGGAACATAATACTATAATATTTCAGTTACCTCAGGAGGCCGGCTTTCGAATGAACTTTCTTCCGGCTGCATGCAAAAATTACACTCTGTAAAAAATTACTACGTAAGTAGCATGGAATTTTATCGTCGATTTTCGATGCCCATAAAAGTCCAATTACATTTTATGGAAAACATGCATAAAATAGTCATTCTTTTATTCATTCCGTAGAAAATTACGTCCTCTTCCAGTCTTATACTCGAAGGATGGGTATAATTCGGCTTTCAAAAACTTTTCCAATTCCCGAATAATTTTGTACTCGCTCTACCGTTACATGTGGATTTGGTCTTTCCAAACTACAAGCCGTATATTTTCCGCGTACGGAAAACCACAAATTTCTCTACGGTAATAAAGGAGGACTATATGGCGTTCATAAAATTTAGCAGCGGATTTGTGCCACATTGGTAAATGCAGAGATATGACGATTTATGAACGGCCATTTCACGGTTTTTAAAAGTCCCACAACTAGAAACTTTTTTAAAACCAAATTATGTTTCTCCTTCGAGCATAAAATTAGAAGAAGACGTTTTTTCTACTGAATGAGCAGAAAGATGAATATTTTTATCCGTGTTTTCCATTGAATATAACTGGACGTTTAGGGGCATTGAGGATCAATGAGAAAAATGCATGCAAATTACGTAGTCATTTTTTACAGAGTGTAGTTTTGACATGCAGTCGGAAGGAAGTTTATTCGAAAGCCGGCATCCTTAGGTATCTGAATTATTATATAATTATGCTGCAGGCTGATTAGTCTTATAACACTGCTTAATTAATCTTTTCGAAACGAAAGGGCATTTCGAAATTTCGGTTGACATTTAATGAGTTAGCCCACCTACTGTATATGCTATAAAGCGGACCAGAGAAAACGGAACCGCTTGCGTTCTCATTTCCCCTAGTAGGTTTCATCCAAACTTATTTTAAAATGCCACTCAAAAAATCTCCGGAAAAACCTCCCCTATTCCCGTGGCCAGAATACCAATAAATAGATTATGAGAGCTTTACTGGGTTTGCATAAAAACTGTCCAACTATTTTGGAGACAGTTCGAGTTTGTCTGTTTACGCAATAGGTGTCATGTCCGAGATGGTAGTACTGGACGCTGGTATGCCGATGTACGGCAAGAGATATACCGGAATCCGTGGCGCAAGGGGGAGAGACTTCGTTGGCACTAATTCAGGGCGAAGGGGACGGATAAAACCATGCACAATTCGATGAGCAACTTGCTTGGCCGTTGTAAAATATCGTTGCATTAAGATATCAGCTGGAAAGACATAAGACACAACTCTAGACTCTATTCCGGCGCACCCAACTTGCCGGACCCTGTCGTTCTGGTAAATTTTGGCGTCTTTTCGAACCCCACACGAGGTCGTTTCTTACTTGACAAAGGTGCGTCTCTTCAGTCAGTTTCTCTATGGAGTCAGACAATCCGGGCAAAGATTTGGAGGGGAAGTGACCTGTTTCGTCATTGAAGCCCACCACCACCATGCATCCATCGCCTTACGTAATCCCGTAGTAATCTCATGTTTATTATAGCGTTGCGCATTCCGTCGACTGAAATCCTGCACGCACCTGCTTGCTTACCTTGCGAATAGAGTCATTCCCTCGGCCATACGCGTGCGTTCGTGCCTGTCTGTCTCACGCTCACAAGCCCAAGCGCCCGGCACGCGCCTGTCTGTCTGCCCTGTCCCAGCGGCAGCGACTCCTGACGTCAATCCCGTGTCAGGGGTCTGTCCGCGCCTCACACACACACAACTGGCACGCACGCACGCTAATATGCACGCATCCGACCTAACCACCAATGATAATCGGACCTTGGACCCTCGAGGCAGACATGGCGCGCCAGTTTCCTTGTGCGCGCGTGTGTGTGTGTGTGTGTGCGTGAAATAGGCAGCAGTGGCTGCAATCATTTTTCTTGAAAGAGCAGGTCTTGCATTATCGCGACCTTGCACCGAATTGAAGCCCACCGAGCCTCTCTCCCTTGGCATTATTCCTTTACGTCCACGTAACCAGCGCTTGCAGGACCTCATTTGACTCCTCCCCCCTTTCCCATTTTCTTCCTCCTCCTCGTGAAGTCTCAGTGGATCACTACAGCCCCAATCCGGCCCAGCCCCTCTAACCAACCGAGCCTCAAACTCCACCAAAATGGAAGACCAACAACACGCCTACGACCCGACTGGGCCTCAAGGTCACATGGGGTCTCCAAATGCCACAATAAATGGGGATCACCATTTTGTCCATCACCGGCCGCCCGTACCAAACAGAGGCGACGAGCAGGAGACTCTTGTACGCAAGGAACGCAGTCGCAGTAGTGGGCCGGCGGGCATCGCTCAGGTACGACAGACGCTTGCGTTACCCGACCTCCAACTGAACCACGTAACAGTGTTCACAGATCGGGCAGAACTCTGTCGCAGCATCACGCCTGTCTTCAAGGCCGGCGAGATTGTGGAAATGCTCTTCGAGAATGTCTCATCTGCCCTGGACAAAGATTCTATTCGGTGAGCTCTCGCAGTAACAGGCGAAATTTATTTTTAAATCGAGCATAGTTTCGAAGTTGAACATAAAGCCCTAGCAAATAGTCCACAATACATTTGAAATGTCCAATCGACCCAGCAAAGTGGCAGCAGATTTGTCCACCATTGCATGACCCCTGTATGCATGAATCTGTATGTAAAAGATTGTGAGCTGAAATAGGCAACACTTCTCGCACATTAAAAATAAATCGGTTTTCAACCTCCGTTTGGGTCCGCCTACGTTGGTAACTATGTAGGCCAACTGCCCCTGGTTACTCCTTCGTCCCAGTTCAGTTATCCTTTTTTGACTTAAAACAAGTAGGGTTAAGAGCAGGTAAACGTGTATCGTTGACCACATGCGCAGTCGTACTCATACCAATTGATGCATGAGTAGTGATCATAGCCGTAAGCATAGTCTGCCGCCTCCACCGGAACTGCTGGTCAATGCTATGCGCAGTTGGCAACCACAATCACCGCCAGTGATGATTTTGTTCCTAGCTGTCTCCTCGACTCCACTCGAAATCTGAACTCTCTCACGCACACAGGTGCGTGTGTGCGAACCCACCGCCTAGAAGTTGTACCTGTTGATTTTTGGTCTTTCCTCGAAACACACACACACACTCACGCACGAGCTCAACTCCACTCGACCGCATTTCCGACTTGTGCAGTTCTCATGCAGACCAAAGTGCACTCGTGTTGCGGCCTGAGTTTGTGTTTGTTAATGCACTTGCGTAAGTAGGGTGTACATGGAACGGTAGGCATACTCCGCAGTGCGCCTGTGTGCTGCCGTGCCCACCGAAGCACTCGAAGACGCACGCCTATGTGTGTGCGTGCGTGTGCACAAAATCAAACCTCGCAGACTGGCTTTATTAACTGCTAATGGGGTGGTCCAGGAAATGAGGCGGTTGTGGTTTCTACTATTGCTACTCATAGCGCTACTGGTAGCATTACTACTTGCTGCAGTCATTACCACCACCACCACCACCACCACCACCACCACCACCACCACCACCACCACCACCACCACCATCACCACCACCACCATTAAAGACAATGACGTTCCCGCTAATACGCGCATGTTTGTCAGCGCTGCAAGTACCGCTGTAAACATGAAAATGATCACTGACACTTCTAATGACCTGAATTGCTTTTAAAGGGGCAATTTGCCGAACGTACATCTGCTTTCAGTGAATTCTCCTTAGGCCCGTACATTTATATGGTTATTGAAGTAATGAATTAAAAGAAATGGGCAAGTAGATAATTATGCCGTAGCCGGGACTTGGGGTGGACGGGGGGGGGGGTAGAGTGAAACGCCAAATTCCAGTCGGGGCCAGAGGGAAGGTTGACCCCGGGAAAGGTAATTACATGCGGGTAGCTGGTTTGGTGGCTTTGAGCCATGGCAACTATGGGACCTGTATGAAGTTCTTTTGTACGCATAGGACCGGTTCGCATAGCCTGATTGCAGCCGCCTCTGCCGTAGCCAACAGGTGCCTGCCAAGTATTTTTGGATGGTTTTTCGGAACCTTGCCAATTTCTCGAAAGGCCTCTCTGGCGTCTACACGGTGGTCTGTGTCTACCATGTGCGCGAGGATAAAGCTGTTGATGTTCCTTATTTGACCCTTTCCTAGCCACGCTGGAAGATGTTATTTTGCTCTTTTGGACAAACGCCGGCTCGTGCGAACAACATATTTGTACCCCTCAGGTGCAGATGAAGGAGTCACTATTCATACAGGTTGTCTCACATTTGCCATGGCCCAAAGACACCAAAGCCAGCCGCACACATGTAATTACCTCTCCCAGACCTCATCTTCTCCCTGGCGTTGACTGGAATTTTGGTGTTCCACCCCCCCCCCCGCCACCCCAAACCCGAACTACAGCATAATTACCTACTCGCCCGTATCTATTGATTCATTATCTCAATAGCCATATTAATGTCCAGGCCTGATGAGAATTTATCGAAAGCAGACTTATTCTCGCCAAATTGCCTTTTCGCTGTTAGGACAAAATAAATAAATAGCTTCAAGAAACTAGCGGATGCTCACACCCTCCAAGACAATCATCTTTTAAGAACGCAGGCAAAATATACTCCAGTAATTTACTGCGTTTAAATCGAGGCTGGTCTTAGAGCAAATTTATTAAATAGCTTTACCTGTAAACTTACTACTGCTTAGTTGCTCCAAGTCTACCTAACATTTTCACAAAAGACGGATAGAATTGCTGCCATATGTCAGGTTATTCTAGCTTGTGTTCATTGATTATCGCAGTTACTAGGGCGGGTCTTTGACAAAGGAGTTAACGGGTGGTTGGGATTGAAGCAGATAAAAGTATACAGTTTTGAATACGCCCAATATCTGCAAAATGTTTTCTGATTTTCGGAAGAATTGGTCTTCTGGCGGCAAGCCAGGAAACTGAACAGATATGTTCCATGACTGACGTTTGTGTGTCCCCTGCCTGTCTAAACATACCTTCTTGTCATCCGCGAATTTCTTATCTCAACGTTGTGCTAGAAAGTTCACATCAAAAGTCGTGCGAACTATAGCAGCCTTCCATCGCACCAGCTCCTATCACCAGTGCCACGAGAAATAAAAGTTGGATTGGCGCCTGGCATCCGTGCAACTGCCGAGGAGCAAAACATCTCCGGAGGGAAAGCCACAATTTTTGATGTTGCCTTCCCGACGGCGGCTGCCATGGCAACCATTTGCTGATTTATTAAATTACTTGCTGACATCAACGCTCCGCTCTCCAACAAAAATCGCGGCAACTTCTGATGTTTGGGGGGAAAACCGCCAGTTATTTGCCTCCACCGACGCCTGGTTATTTGCGCCGTTCACGGTTTTTTCGCCTGACTGGTGGTCAACATACTGGCGTTCCACTCAGTCGCGCCTACTGGTTGGGCTTGCCGCTCGAACGATCCTGTCCCACCTGACCAGTCTCATCCTTTTTGGCGTAGAGACTTTTGCTGGCATCCGCCGAGTACTTAAACAGTCCTACAAATCGCGTTTTGGCATCAGCTGCGCCTCCTAATGGGATTTTGCTCTCCTCGACTAAAGTATCTGCATCGTGAGGAGTACCGACGTCCGCCTAGAATGTTTTCAAAACACACGTGATGTGAGTATCTGCGTTACAATTGACTAGCTTCCGACGCGTTATAATTTGCACGTAGGCAGTCTGTTATATAGCCAATAGAAGCGAAAAGAAGAGTCCCAGGAAGCAGTCTTGAAGAAGAAGACACGATCGCCGGGACAAGAGCTTTAATAGCCTGACGTTTCGGATTCCTGCTCGAATCCATCATCAGAGATATAAGCAGATAAGGGTGGTTTATGCATATGTGGCTGCAGTATTTATAGGATGCAGTAGCCATGCCACCGCATACCTATGAATGTTCACGGCTCCCTCCCCTCCACCAGGGATCGTTGCACGTGGCGTGATGGTCGATATTCGCGTCGTTAATTGCTGCAATTTCATCACGTGCGTTGGATGTTGGTGTGATGATTGCTCGACCATCTGACGTGCTGACCCGGGTGTTGGGAAGAGTGTTCATCAGGGCGCTCCCCGCGTGGCCAATTTCTCCGCCTAGACGAAGTCTCAGCACGCTGTGTTGAATGGGAAGATCATTGCACTTGTTAATAGACTGGGGGCCAGTGGCATGGCTACTGCATCCTATAAATACTGCAGCCACATGTGCATAAACCACCCTTATCTGCTTATGTCTCTGATGATGGATTCGAGCAGGAATCCGAAACGTCAGGCTAATAAAGCTCTTGTCCCGGCGATCGTGTCTTCTTCTTCAAGTCTGTTATATAGCACACGCCTTTTGAAAACCCAGGAATTATCGCCGAACATTACCCGTGAAACCGTCTCCAATCCCCCCGTGACAGTTCTGATTTGTGATCTTGGCCTGTACAGTGATTACAAACGCCACTTCGTGTGCCAGGCTCTGAATAGACGGAAAGGTGTCTGCTTGCAGCTTATGCACGCGCATATATACGTGCTGCGTACCGCGGAACTCGTTGTTCGACTGTCGCACCCGACGATATCCACCGTGTGCTCCACAGCAAGGTGAAGCAGACACGATGACTTGTGCGCGAAGTAGTTTATAGTGGGAGTAAACTTGCGCAGGTGGCTGGCACGGACGGACACGCACCCAGGCGTACCACCACACCCCCTGGTCTCCATAACAAACGCTTGACCAGGATTTTAATTAATCACATCATCAACAACAAAAGAAGGAGAGAGACGAGGATGACTGTGCAGCCATGCTCGCGACCCAGCGGGTGCGTAAGCGTACAGTGCGTGAGCTATCTCATGAAATTTTGGCTGAAATTCTGAAATGCGTTTTCGATTAGGAAGGAATACTTGGTCGCTGTTCTGATACTGATTATCTTGTGGCATACTCTTATAACATTTGGGACTCGGCAGGATGTCGGCTCTTAAATGCACTCCTTTTCAGTCGCCTGTTGAAAGCGTGCTCAGTAAAAGGTGACTACTTAAGTAGCATGCATTTTTCCCATTGATTTTCGATGGTCTTGCAAATTCAAATATATTTTATAGAAACCATAAACAAAAATATGCTTTCTCTTTGTCAGTCAATAGAGAATCACGTCTTCTTTATATTTTATACTTAAGGAAGAAGTATGATTAGGTTTTAAAAAAGTCTCTAATTATGAGATTTTTTAAGACCGCGAAATGTCCATTCACATAGCCTAGTACCTGTCCGTTTACCACTGCTCCTCATGGAATGTACAACATGGTCCGCATCCATTGCAAAATTTTATGGACCCTGTATGATATCTCTTTAATGACATAGAAAAATATGGGATTTTCTTTACGCGAAACGCATGCACCTTGTAGAGTGGAATCACTTAGCGCTAATGCAACAAATGATCAGGCTCCAAATTTTTCGGCAATTAGAAAACTTTTTTAAAACCTAATTATACTCCTTCCTCAAGTATAATATATAAAGAAAACGTGATTCTCTATTGATTGACTAAAAGAAAACATATTTCTATTCATGGTTTTTACAAGATATATTTGAATTTCCAAAACCATCGAAAATCAATGGGAAAAATGCATGCTACTTAAGTAGTCATTTTTTACCGAGCACGCTTTCTACAGGAGATTGAAAAGAAGTGCATTTAAAAGCCGACATCCTGCCAAGTCCAAATGTTATAAGAGTATGCCTTAAGATAATCAGTATCACAACCGCGACCAAGTAATCCTACCTAATCGAAAACGCATTTCAGAATTTCAGCCAACATTTCATGAGATAGGTCACACACTGTATCTTACTGACAGGAAACCAGGCGCCAGAGAACTGCGAGCACGCACCAAACTGCCAGGGCCATGGTTTGCTGATCCTGGCATGGAAGATGCTTGCATTCCTTGACGCCCAAATACGAAAGACACCTATCTTCTCAGCGCTACCACATTTACTTATTCGGGGAAAGAAATCATGAAAACCGGTGTCGACCTAAACAACCTTTCGAGTGGCCTGCCTGCAGTTTTATGCTGCCAGTTCGACGCAGACACCGCCGACGAAGGAGCATTCGAGATTGACGAGACCTGTTGGACTGCCGCAGAGTTCGAAGTTGTTTCTGCGCGGCGCTTGCTAGCGGCAGTCTAGTTACACAACTACGGTTTGATTAGATCACAACTAATTAGCCACACACCCGCGTGCAAGTTGGTGCAGGATAATTGCTCACAAACACACGTCAGCCATGACCTGCTATTCCAGTCCCCCCCCCCCACCGCCGCCCTTCCCTGCCATGCGGTCAACTTTCTGGACATCTAGCACCGATGTCAGCCGTTCGCAAAAACCTCGCTGCTGGTAGCAGCGAAAAAAACGAGTCTCCGGATGCAGGCTAATTACTCTGCCCGAGCAAAGTCAGAAGACTTACTATACGGGAGAGATCATGACGTACTTGTGGCACCCAGCACGGCCGTCGGCGGTGGATGCGAAGCTAAAAATCAGGACAGATCTATGATGGCATAGCAACCACATGCGACGAATACTGCAATCCCTTTGCGTTCACTACCTCTTCCTGATGATCAGTTAGAACTATGAACCCGAAACGGTTTGGTCTCAGCGATCGAGTCGCCGTCTTCCTAAACGTTTCGCTGATGGCACTTTGACTTGGGGAACTTGTCGATCTTCTTGCGATGTGGTGCCTAAAGTGCACTAACGTACTCCGACCTACAGACCCATCGATGGGCGTAGAGGTTATTAGGATGAAGAAGATCTATTTCCTCTTGCGCATGAATCCAAAGCGTGTAATCCTTTGTAATACGGCGTTTTACCCGCGCGTCCTGTCTGCTTCGAATATACGAATCCATTTTCATGCCACAGAGATACAACTCATGGTCTCCTTAGCGCTGTTAGCGTTATCAACTACAACTGTGGTGCTCAAGGTTACTGCTTATCGCCCTTAAGTATGCTAAATTGCATGTTATTCCCATATGTATTTTATCGTTGAAGTTGTATGTGCAAGACTGTCATCGCTACCGCGGAACCTCTTCTTTCTGGCAAGCGTGCTACTTAAAACATCGGGAGTAGCAACGCGCGTATGGGCGTTGCTCTTGCTGCCGCGAGGTTTGCTGAACCTGCTCCCACTCTATTGTGTCCACTACCAATTCTACTTTGAACGACCATTCGTAATTACTTACCAACTACCATATCAACACTGATATTGCTGCAATTTCCAGTCCAAATCATACCTCCTATTTTATTAGTATTCAAACTAAAGTATTTGCTTTGTCACAGGCATATATAGGCATATGAACTTATCTTCACTCGTTAGGGAAGTTGAGTCGAACTCATCCTACTAGCAGAGACCTGACTTCTGTTTTTGGCACAAAGAGGCCTTGTACTCGGATACAGCTGCCTTACTGTCTTTTTGGTCTTAGAGTGGAATTGCGTGGTGCGGCCACCATCCTCGACGTGATGTTGAATTCTCGTCCTCTGGCCGAGCTGGAGGAGACCTGGTCGCAGAACGTTGTGGATCTGCAGACTGAGTTGCGACATTGCCAACGTCAAACCGTCAGCCTCACCGGAAAACTGCAACGTCTTGAGAAACAGCGCGCTGTGCTGGACACCTTCGCCGATGGCCTGACCAAACAGACGGATGCCGACGATGAGGTCTCATCCGCGGCCGCTCTGCCGCCTCAATCACCGGCGCCGCAGCCAATCAGCGATAAGCACCACGGGAAGAAGAACATCGAGCCGGAACCTTCGCCCAGGATGCAAGAAAGAAGTGCTTCCGAGGTAGGCTGAGGGCATCGATTGATTCGCCAGACTACGAAAGACTTGCTTCCGGCAATGTATCGATGTCGTTCTAACTGGGGTTTTCAGCTCCTTCTGGTCGATCCATGCCAAATTTGCGTCGATTATGAAGAGTAAAATACTTACAGGAAGAAGAGTAAAATCTGAGTAAACTGCTGAATCGGCGGTGTGTAATGTCATGCCTCATGGCCATAGTCTGCCGCACCAGAACGACAACAAACGTGTTTTGTGCGGTTTCTCACAGCCATCGCCAACAACGGTGTTTTAATCGTCTGTGAAGTCCGCCGTTGCTAAGGCACCGCAAAAGTGCTCCAGTGCAGCACTCGTTTTGACCGTTTACGATTTCGTGTCAGGAGTCGGTGACTCGGGGCAGTACAATTGACTCCATGTTGTCTGTTTATACGGCCTCTCCCACCGGTTGGGTCGAGTGAGAGTCTGCGCGTCTCCGAGGGTTCTTTTATGACCTAGTGACCCGAATGCATGTGCCAACACAAAGCTGAAGTTTATGCAACATTTTTAGCGTATCAACAGTCGCCGGCTGACCAATTAGACAAGATTTTACTGGGTCCCAAATGATTTTTTCGTCATACGCAAAAATAGGCCGCGCTCGAGGAAATTAGTAGTAAACGAGAAGCCGGCTGCGTTGAATTACAGAAAAAAGTCCAAATCAGTCGAGACAATAGTGTATTCCACCACAAAAACGGACTGAGATTAAAACTAGATTTCGACGATTTCCGATTCAGTGGTAGTGGATGCCGCCATTAGGTAGTGTGAGACGTTTTCTCAATATGTATTGTAAGGTGTGATATGCTTTGTATGTGAAAATTCGCTTTCTACCGCATGCACTATTGACAATAACCTCGGCTGCAGATCTAGAATGATTGGTCCTGCCGACTAATGAGTCTTCGGAATCCTGGGAGCATAGTTTTCTCGGCTAGCTGATACATAAAGTTTCCGCCTCATACTAGTATGAATATATGAAGGAAGTCGATGGGGACTGCGATGGTAGTTTCTGGCTTAGTAGTCGTCGTCATAGGCCCAAACTAAATCCCGAATTTAGGTAATCGCGTGCAGCCCTCGCAGTCTCCGGACCTCATTTCTACATATATGGAAATTAATTTAACCTTGCTGTTGACTGTTTAACTCAAAGGTGACGATTAATTAGAGCTAGAAGATTTGTGGGTGCTAAATACGGATCCCGAAAGTCACTCATTCCCTCCAGTTTACTATGGGTTCATCAGATGACGCGGACCCTAACACGGAGGAGAACCGATCGCCGGAGAAGGATTTTCAATTTGATGCATACTTGAATCCGTCATCAGACACAGACAAAGAGAGAGGGAAAGAAGGAGAGGAAAAGAGTCTTCCTTTTCTCATCCGCTCCATTGAACTCGCCTTTTTGCTTGCAACGACGCGGACATCTTCAACTTACTTAACTCCACTCCATCCGTCAACAGCGGTTTTCAGGCCTTTGTTTGGCCATCCGAAAATTCCGAGAGAGAGAGGGGGGTAGAAAGGGTACCTTGATCCTCCTACAGACTCTCACATTCATGCAGTCTAAACGGTGGTTCAAGCAGCAACCATATGTAGACGGAAGAAGTTTTCTCAGAGGACCTTGTTTACACCTCAGGGCTGTGTGACCGTCACCGGTATATGATGCTAGGCCTTGATTTAACTTGTGATTAGGTTCTAGTAGGCGGCTTTTTTCGTGGAAATAAAGCATACGGTTGACCCGACTGGGTTCTCACACTTGAATGCTTATAAACAAATCCTGACCAGAGTGTGCTGTCTCGTCACCATAACTGTGCAGCGGCGTTATCGGCCGCCCCAAACATGATGATGCTGTTGTTGGTCTTTCCATGCTAGAAGGGGAAATCGCTGAAAGCCTTCCATCCTCTTGATGCGCCCAGCAGCTTTTGATAATCTTCAAGAGCTTTCATAAAGTTACGATTTCTAATTTACGATTTGCGGACTAATTATTGACCTTCAAAAACTGCAACGTTAAGCATCAAATTGCTTGCGTCTCTCTGGTTGGGAGTGACCTCTTTTTGCAGACATTATAGACGTCTTCTGTTTCTCAGTTGAGGGGCCTTCTTCCCCTAAGGTATTTTAAGTCATCTCCTTTTGCTGTAAAATTTTGGCTCTACTGTAAATCTTGGACTGCTGTGACGCACCTCTGTTCCGCCATAGGTCAGCGGCTTCCCGCTGTTTGACGACCTTCCCTCAGTTCATATGCCTATATATATGGGAAAACAGTCGAATCAACCGTATGCTTTATTTCCATGAAAAAAGCCGCTTACCAGAACCCATTTACAAGTTAAATCAAGGCCTAGCACCATATACCGATGACGGTCACACGTCCGTGAGGTGTAAAAAGGTCCTCTGAGAAAACTTCTTCTGTCGAAATATGACTGCTGCTTAGGCCACCATTTAGACTGCAAGAGTGTTTGGGTCTGTAGGAAGATCGAAAAACCCTTCCCCAACCCGTCCCCTCGGAATATTTGATGGTCAAATACAAGCCTGAGAACTGCACTTGACGGACAGGGTGAAGCACATATTATGATTGGCTGAATGAAAGCAAAATAAGCCCGAAACAATACTGTATCAATCTATCCGCATCCTCTGTCGTCCCTCCTCGCTGCTAGTATGACTTGGCCGACTTCGGCCTGGCCATTGGTTGCCTGTTCGTGACGTTTGCCACCCGTACGGGGCTTGGTCGCTTCGTGAAGCCAATAGATCGGTGTGCGCCTATTCCTGATTGAATATATGTATATTTTTATGAGATGAAGAAAAGACGAATAAAAAGGACACCTGAATGGCCACTTCTGGCGTATTAGCTCTCATCAGCCACTCATACCCAATCCAAAATTTGAACCATCTGGGACAATTTCGAGATAGTTTTACACATAATTTCTCTCAACCATCTAACTTCTTCAGCTCTGCATCGCCTACTCCTCCTCACCGAACTTGCCAGTCGAAAGTTTTGACGCTAATTAATTGCGCTATATCAGTACTTTATTCTTCAAACCTCCTTTACAGTTTGGATCACGCAGCCTCAACCCCTTCGATCCAATGCATATGGACACTCTTCAACGTTTCCTCAACGTCTACGAGGACCAGGCAGAGAGGCTTGACACAAACTTACTTTCCACCAAGGAGGAACTCGAACGTATGCGAGAGCGTACAGAGCAGATTGAGAAGGAACTGGCTGATCTGGAAAAGCGTCAGGAGGACCATACTACCAGGTACTTATATAGAATTCAGTAGTTGGTCGGCCTCCAGGGTATGCTCTGTTTCCGGTACAGCCAGGCCTCCCATTCTGCGGTTGTCAGTCTGGAACCACGTGATTAGTCAGCTTTTGATTGTCTGTCCTTCTTAGCCTTAGTGAAACGGCAATTTATTGCCAGTGGCTTCGTAAACATTTGCTCCCATTTTCTGTACATGTTTATCTGCTCAAATTGTCCAATCAGGCAGTGAGCTGCTAGCCTCACAGAAACCAGTCCAGAATTTGGATAATTGACGCTGTCCGCCGTACTTCGGTGGCTGAGTGCATGCAGGTATTTCAGTGTCGGAGCAAACAAAATTGTCCAACAAAAGTATCCCAGCACAATTTCTCCTGCACCGGCGGATTGCGCTAATGCTGGAACAGACAGTTGCTTCATCAGAGGACTTGCAGACATCCACATGAGAACGTATCATTGGTTAGCACGAACAAATAAGAAATAAAAATGCGCTTTAGTTGAACATAACCGAATAGTGTCATGAGTGTCTGAGGATAGGATAAATAGGGGTCAAGTTTCAAAAGTATACCACTTAAGACAAGAAGTCCGGCTAATGACTACAGGTGTTGGTAGTCCTTCGGCTTCCTAGCAGGCAGGTTTTGCATTCGTTTAATTGATTGGATAGAAAGGGGGCATTATTTCGCAGCAACTTACACTGACCATTGCGTCGATTAAATACTTTAAGTGAAAACCTCGCTGATTTTCCATCAATCATTCCCTGGGGGACACAACATAGCATTGGAAAGCGTGGGGTACTTGGGCCCATCAGATCACCGAAGTTCACATCATTTGGCAGAACCCATGGCGTTAAAACGACGACCCAGCTAACAGGCATGTTAGGACCAGTTCTAAGGGAGGGGAGTTTGAATTTCAACTAAACTGCACGGGTTCGTTTAACCTTGACGACTGCCTCGACTGGGGGGGGGGGAGGGTAGGGGGTGTTCAGGCCGTCGGGCGACTCAGCTACTCGGCCACTCACTCCAAGGTCCCCATCTTTTCAACCACTTCATATTCATATGTGTATTTATGAGAAGTCGATCGTGATGGCTATATACGTACTGTCCTAAGTTCCCGTTTTTAAAAAACCTACAACCTCGGGGACACAAACTTTCCTTTTAGTGAACAATATGCGTAAGCAAACAGCTTGAAATTTTGCCCTTCGCTGCTTTGTAGCTTTGTGTATTCTACTTTGGAGAGTCTTTGTCACCTACTATACTCTAAAATCCCTACATACCTTACCGCTTTGATGAGGTATGACTCGCACCGCCCTCTAGAGTTTGCCGTGAGACTGAGTCGAAACACCGATCCCACCGCTATCGCTCTACTCCCATGATTATCGCATCCACGCCTACCGATGGTGCGACCTAGTTGCTATTTCCCTCTGTTTGAGTCGCAAGGTAGGCTCGAATGGAAATGCAAGACCGATCGCCTGTACGCAAGCCACATACTTCCCACTGTCTGCCGTTATTGTGATCTGTCCTCGATCTACTCCGGGGCAAGCGACCTCTTCTAGCTGTATTTTTTTGTTATCGAGGGCCATACGCCTTTGCGGGCTTGGTAGGAAACAGGGGTGGAATATAGCCCCTGCGAGTATTGGGACCGCACAATCATCCAGTGCAGTAATATTGAACAATGTTTCGGTCATGGGCTGGAACAGTAGGTAAGACTACGTACCCTCATCGATTTCATGCGGTCTACACGGCTGCCTTCCAGAGTTGTAATGAAACGGGAATCCGGCGTCGACTGCCCGCAGATTTTTCGGGTTGCGACATAACACAAGCATAAGTGCTCCTCTGGAACATAGCGGAAGGCCACCTGTTATACTGGGGTCCATATTCCAGAGTCCGACTAAGTGCGAGACTTAGCATGGCTCCTTAGTTGAAAATTGTCATCTTAGATACTCGAGTATTTGATCGATAATGCAGAGTTGGAGCTTAGATGGCTGAATGGAGACCGCATTGCCGCAAGTTTTTTTTTTTCACTGGGCATATTTGCCGCGGTTTTAGAAAGTCCACGTCCCTAACCAGGGTAAGGGACTCCTCGGGAGATTGACGACCAACCTCGAGACGTGTGGTACTCGCAGCATTTTCACAATCTTCAGATTGTGCCCATAGACTCGACGTCGCAAGGATCCGCGTGCACTGGGAGTCCGTTCAATCATTCCTCCCGTAGAGTTGTGAATGCTGGTTTGGGCGCGTGTAAGATGATCTGGGGAAGTGCACCGACTTCGTTTCACATGATGCAGACTGCACTCGCTGCAGCAACAATGCGTGAATATCTCAGATCATCCAAGAAGGATGATTGAGTTGGTTTGAGCAAGTCGCTATTCGTCCGCCTCACGAGCTCTGTGCTGCTGCCTCCAATTCGGAGCCGTTGACCGCCTGGAGGCGTCGAAGAGGATGCCAACTGAAAACCTGACTCGACGAATTTCAGAAGATATGGTGGTGCTGCATAGATCGTCTGTATGCGGCCGCTGTCGCTGGGGGGAGAGAATAAGTCGATCCCTCCTGATCCGCTATAGCAGATCGTAACGCGCTTTGATGCACAATTCGCGAATTTAGCACGGCCAGATAGAGCCGGCATGACAACATCTCTAGCCGGCACAAGCATAAGTTTTAAAGGCCGTATTCCCCCGCCCCCCCTTATTTCTCATGTTGAACAACGTGCCGCGTGACAAGGAGTCTAACGGGTATATTTTATTCGTGATATTTCTAAGTCCTCCTAACAGGGCCCTTCCTTAACGGCCTCTCACAACCCCCTAAATGACGACTGTTCATAATTAAATGCGCGCATAGTTGGGTGTGGGGCTTTTGGTGGGGTTGTTTTCTCCCACTGATGGAGCATCTTCGTGTCCTGAGACCATACGATCGTACTTTTACGGGTCATGTCCTGCGGCCGGACGTTTTAGCATAAGCATATGCATGCAACACGCACTAAGCCACCTACTAAGCCTATCCCACCGCCACTTGCAGGGCACTTGGCCTGGTAGACAACGTCGGGCGAAAACGGAGAACCCCTTTTTAGAAAAGTAAGCTAACTGTCACATGTCCTTTGTCGTAGCTTAGCTGAAATTACTCATAGACCGCAACCACGTAAATACCCGCCTTTCGCCCGTGGAGTCAATGCCCGTTGTCAAAAAGGGATGATCACAGTTACAATGCCTCCAGAACACGATTCCGAGAAACCCAATTCGGTTATTTTGCCCTATGTCTTGAAGATAGCCACTTAATTGCGCACCCGGAAAGGTTTACATCACATGAAGGCGACGGAGCCTGTTAGCTAGGATTCTGGAATAAATGACTGCGCTGCCCTTTCGTAAAACTAATTAGCCAGTTTGAATAAGGCGCTGCCTGTCTGATCACTGTTCACGCTGTACCAGTCCTCTACATGACCTTAAAGCAAGTCAACAAGCCCTCAGATGCAAAACTGTTAATAAACTGTTAACTGGTCAGATCTCCAAGATCTTATACTGAAATACGCGTGGTTTACAGCCCCTTCTAGCGGAATCCTGGACTGTCACCCAAGTTTTATCTCATAGTTGGTTTAGTCACCTACAAACACCACTCGTTAAAGAAGTATTCGAAGTTAAAACCGTGAAACCTATCCGTACCAGGGTCGTGATTTGCCACGGAACGACTGGTTTATCATCCGGTATGGACAAGCAAGGCATTGGCGTTTGGAAATGTCTGGCTACCAAAGGCGAGTCAGACAGAATTGGAATTCGTTTGATCCGGCCAAGGGGGAGATTTATCAGCTGGAAAATTCAAATCAATTTACGAGGAACTGAAAGGAATTTCCAAGTTAAAAGCAAAAGCCTACAGGAGTCAATCCATCGCCAAATAGTTTCGAATGGTGTCCGATTCGCCTCCGCAGATAGCTCAAATTCCACCATGGCGGCCTGCATTTAATAGGTAAGGGATTCGGCGGCGGGCATGCCTCGTCTCGCTGTCCTTTGTAGTACGCGCCGCATTAATCACCGCCTGCCCAGCACTCACCATTAAGTCCTCCTAACAGTTCCTATTTGCGTCACTTATTCGCGCTGCAGACGTCTTATTTCAGACTGACGCAACAAAGTGCATAAATTCGCTGTAACTCCTGACATAATACGCAAAAAGTCCCTGGATGAGCTCTGCGCGAAATAAAGTATAGCTTTAAACTACCATTTTCAGCTAGAAAAATAGGAGTTGGGCTGCGTTATAACCAGTAAACATAGACTCATTCTGGGAGGACATTCAATGATCGCTGTCGAAAGTGTTGGCTCTCCTCACGGGATTGCAAACGGCGTTTTCCAACTCCTTTCATTTTCAGTCTGCTATTTTCTGAATACTGTCTTATTATTTCATGAAGGCGTAATCCCTCCCTACCCTCAAAGCCACCCAGCAAGGCCTACATGCGGACGAAATTGGGTCTTACATCGGTTTTGTCCTCCCTTGTAGGGAATTGAGTGTCCTCATTGAGCCACGCGAAGATGGGCCCGTTGAAATGCTCATCACGTATGTGGTGACACGCTGCTTTTGGAAGCCGGCCTACGACATCCGCCTCTTCAACAGTGACGGCTCAATGAAGGTAATTGGTGTATTCTGAGAAATGTTTTACTCTTCGACTTAAAAGAGCTGACTAGAGTAGACTACTAGTTACGAAGGCAGTAGTAGTATCCCTGTCTGGTACCCGAATGTTCGACCTAATTTCATTCCTGAAAACTGTTACTTAAGTCAAGTGGTATTTTAAACCGTCTTCCTGCAATTTCTTTTCATCAAAATAGTTAATGAGCTAGTGGTAAGTTCTTACATATTAACGCGTTTTCTGTGGTTTCGAGAGGATATTCAATAGTATGTGTTTGGCGATTAAACGCGTGACTGAGCCCCGTCGCCCTTCAGTCAAAGTCGGACAGAATTAAATTTTGATGGTAGTTTTCAGAGCAAAATACTTCGGAAGAGGACTAGATGCAGGATCATCGAAAAATTGCACGATGGCCTTTCAATCCATCCAGGCAGCTATGAGCGGGGTTCGGAGGTTGATGGCACACACAGTCCGTTGCTAGACTGGCAAGCCAACCAAAAGCTCTGAGATTTTCCCCACGGTTAGTTACAGGATCAAATTACTGGCAAAAGTCGTCTTTAGTTTTCCATAGTCAGATTGCGGCCGAGTGAACAGGAATTCGGCAGTGGGATTGCGCTTCCGAAGTAGAGCTCTTTCGGTTTTAGAGGCCACTTAACATTGGTTCTACCGTGGCGGACGCAAGCACCTTTGTCTGCTTCACTTTGCTTTAATTTTGGCCCGTGAAAGTCCTGCATACAGTTAGTTTCAGTCAAAGAGCGTACGCGACGGCATGCTATTATTCGCTTCTGCTGATATCGTTAATGAACTGGACGTTTAAACAGGGCATGAGAACAGGAAGCGCCTGTAACACGGGTGAACTTTAGCCCACCTCCAGTGAAACTAGGGTTAGGCTTAAGGTTGGGGTTAGGGTTAAATTATGGATTACGTTTAAGGTTAGATTTAAAGATAGAGGTGCTGTAAGGAAGGACAAAGTTGAGTGTTAAGGCTAGGATTAGGGTTAGCGTAGGGATTGTGGCAACAGGTTATTTATACATTAGGATTATTTTTTTGGGCTAGGAAACGGGAATATTTTGCCCTTTATAGATTGATGCGCAGGTCCGCCTTTCTATCTGGGTTGGGCGTCTCCATTTCCATGTCCTGTTTAGACGTCCACACAAGTCGATCCCGCCGTACCTCCTTATATTTGCATAGGGTGATCCACTCTCATCCTGAAACTACTGTCATATGCAGACGTCCTAGCGCAGAAGTGGGCACTCGTTCAATTTTATCCTTTGATAATTGCAAAACGCACGAACAGATTCCTCAGAGCACTCAATTTTCATGAATTTCACTTTTATAAACGCCTTTTCAATAGTTAGAGCGCTACTGTAATCAAGTTTGTTTGTGCTGTTGAAACGGGTCATTATATTCGGTAAGATCACAGATGGTAGGTGATACTGTCGACGTACGCACTTGTTATCAGTAACTGTGCTTACCTTGTCTAGATTACTTGTTATCAGTAGATGAGCTCTTACCTAGTTAGGCATGTCGCCCGTTTCGGTCAGGCTGTTGGCTTTAGTGAGGGTTAGGGTTGGGCGTAGGTTAGGTTTTAGGATTAGGGTTTGCGTTTTAGGGTCCGGTTTCAGTGTTTGGGTTAGAGTTTAGGTTCCCGTTAGGGTTAGGATTAAGGTTAGGGTTAGGGTGTAGGTTAGGGTTATGGTTAGGTTTTGGGTTAGTGTTGGGTCTTGGAATTTTGGTTACCTTTCGGTTTTGAGGCTTGGGGTTAGGCTTTACGTTTCCGGTCAGGTTTGGATTTTAGGGTAATGCGAGGTTTTAAATATCTGCCATTATCCCGCCTACTTAAAACTCCCCACCACTTTCCCTGGTTGTTTTATTTTTACTCAGAATCTCCGGTACTCCTTTACCAGCCCTTTCAATTTACCTTACCCATATAACCCCCTTTTTCACCACTCCCGTACGACAGGGACCTGGCCATCCGCCTCCCCATTCCTGGCTATCAGCTGCGATATAATCTTATATTCGACTTAAATATATTCACGCGGATGTGTGGCACTCTATTGGGCGGGAGATTTTGAGGCATTAGAGCCACTGCGCCGGATCTCCTTATCACGGAAATCCCTGAATCATAGATGTTGGTGGTGCATAGTGTGGAAACAGGGAGAAAGCGGATGCGTGAAGCCGTCCCCGAGGTAGCTTGTTTAGAGGCGATCCAGTGACTACTTCCCACACTAGTGTAAATCCTACGCACTTTTAAGTTATTCCGACGCACGGTAGCGGTCATGACCTGAAAGGTTGCCAACTGACAGGATAGCGTAATGTTCTTCCGGAATGGCACCAAGCTGCAGTGGCATCCTCCCGGTGTAGCCATCATGGCCGCCGTCTTCAAATAGAAATGCCGGATAAAGTCGACCCGGTTTATGCGAGCCAATGAATCATAACGTGTGTGTGGCACGCGTAGACGCTCGCGCGCAATTCACAACCGCATCTGCATACAGTGGGAGGACCTGATTGGACAAGATTAGTGAACCACTACCACCCTCGCCAAGTGCACAGCCGACATTTCGACCTTTGTTACCGAGGCTCTTTTCCGTGTGTCCGTAAACAGGTTGGGCGCACGGACGGTGACTCGCGCTTTAAGCAGTCTGTAGTGATAGTAGATTTTCGCCGAATCTGCCGTACTATTCTGGCGTGTGCGGGCTGATTGAAGGTCTACTTGTGACAGCTGCATTTTCACAGAAAATCTGTGCAAATCAAGCATGACAAATGTGCGCGAATATTCGGCGAGACTTTGTTTTCACTATCCCATAGACACGGAGAACGCATAGACGTCCATCTGTTATTCGCGTTTTTAGAGCAGTAGCTCGAACCTCAACGCACGATTTGTCTTCCCTACTCGCTAGAGTAACATTAAGAAATGTTAATGTTAATCTATTACTGTCTGGTCTCTGTCCTAGTGAGCTTCTGTGATACTGCGTGGCATGACATTTCTCCGGCAGTCTTACCTTTCATTTGACCCGATTGTGAAAAACTCGGCGGCCTACGTGAGATTCGAACCCACGATAGCAAGGGAAAGGCTTCCATGCAACCGCGTTTCTAATCACCTACCCCTCGAGGCTCTGAGATTCTCACAATTGGGCTAAATGAAATGTTTAGATTTGCCTAAAGTGTCTATTAAAGTCGTAGTTTTGTTATTTTCTCGGTCGAGTTCCTCACCACCACCACCACCACCACCACCACCACCACCACCACCACCACCACCACCACCACCACCACCACCACTATCACATTAACACTGCTGCTGCTGCCGCCTCTGCTACTACTACTACTACTACTACTACTACTACTACTACTACTACTACTACTACTACTATTACTACTACTACTTATACTACTACTACTACTACTACTACTACTACTACTACTACTACTACTACTACTACTACTACTTATACTACTACTAATACTACTAATACTTATACTACTACTACTACTACTACTACTACTACTACTAATCATCATCATAATCATCATTAAGACTGGCTACCGCCAGTTATCGTCATCTCGGTTATCACCCTAAATGAATGGACTTCTTACGACCGTATACACTGTATTAATATATACAGTGCTCAATATCTGAAGCCAGAAGCAGTCGCTCGGAACTGGAGGTATATTGGCAGTGGTTGACTTCATTGCCCCATAAAACGGGTCATCCGGCAGTTGCTCTGTACAAATGCGGAAGCCAGTTCGGAGTCCGACACGAACTAGTGTACAACGCACTCACTACAAACCCGCTGCATGGAGTATGATGACGCACCTAGATGCAGGCTTCCGCCGCGCTGGCCACCTGCGCCTGATTTCGCCATCGGCCTTGTTGACTCTGTATTTACGCTGAGCCCAGAGCAGTGAGGAAGAAGAGAGTGCGGTAGAGCAGAGTAAGCCGCCGCCCCTGCTCTCACCCTACTGTGGAACGTACGGTCGACGTCGCTGATCGCGACAGTAGAACTGTCGGTCGAATTCAGCTGCCGGGATTGTGTGGGGTTGTCGGCGTTTTTTTAACAAATCGCGTGCTGCCGTGAATTAGGTGCAAGTTAAAGGAAATTCACCAAACTGGCGTTCTATTGCGCCTCCGTAGATCCTTGAAAACAGATTCCTTTGGCCACAGTTTACAGCGGGGCGTAGATTTTGTTAATTGCAGTAAACTGCTGATTGACACAACAGAATTTCTCGAGGTCTGCCTGAAGGACTGCATATGCACTGATGGAGGGAGAAGATTAGCATATTTGGTTTCTGAATCTTTGCTGTTGTCAGTCAGTTCTACCAACCTCGACCTCAGACCTGCGTGACCTGAAGATTAGGCTACAGGCAGCCATCTTGAGCCCTGCCGAGATGCACCGTCCTGACAATTAACCTAGAGACGAGGAGTTCTTGGCTCCCGGCATAAATATGCACCGTGCGATTAATTAACATACTGAAAGCACAGGTACTAGCTAAAAGCCCAGACACGCGTGTTTCGCCCACCTTGTTTCGCTGCCTGACGCAGCTGTGAGGGGTTCGGCTCATCAGTGGGTCCCCCAGGGTTCCCCGTGTGTTTTCTGGTATATGAACTCCACTTACATCCTGCCTTGTTTAATTTCCTAGAAAATTAATTCGCAAACTTGGAGTAGATCCTTCGCACCTGTGCTGTCAGTATGAAAAATAATCGCATAACTGCATACTACTGACCGCCTGTTGGCGGCTTGTGAATACTACGCGGTTATTCCGCAGTAGGTGATGGATTTCAGCTCAAATATTCATACTAACTTTCGATCAGAGCCAGAAAAATACTGTTGCGATGAGTCTACTTGAAGTTCGCGCATTGATTTCCCTGGAAGTTAAGCAAGGCATAAATATGCATTGTCAATAAGGCACTCATTTGCCTGACTGCCAATGGCGACAGGGCGTGCGCCTTTGATGTCTGCGCAAAGCAGGACCATCGGAGGTGAGTGCGGATTGGCGAGAACTCAGTAGTGGAAAATCGATTTTGACTGCAAGCCAATCAATTGGCCGTTCTTTGTCAAACAGTTAGCGGCACCGTGTGGTTCACCCAAGTGGGGTTGCGGAGTGTTTCCAAGAATGCCGGAATTATGAAACTTGCTCTCTACAAAAGAATCTTGGAAGGCTTAGAGACTGCACTTTCCTCGTTCTTCTCTCGTTTTCTCCTTCTGCTGACGCAGTTTCCGCCTTTGTTTCACCCCCATAATCGTCATCATTAGTAGCGATCTTATACATTGCCGTCTTCTCTGCCCCCCTGATATTTCCCGTGTCAGGAAAGCTTTTGCCCACTTAAATAATTCCCAGCAGGTGAAATACGTAATTCGCGATACATAAAGCTGAAATTCTGAGAGGGACTTCAGCTATAGAGGATTACTAAAGTGTTGTAACATTTTATTGGCATGTAGCCAAGTTGCGTCAAGGTGCTGACTTTTGATCTTCCCTCTGTTCGGCTGCCTGCAAAAAGCAAGCTAGCTAAAAATGTCTGTATGGCTTCTCCCCTTGTTTCTTCATGCCCTTATGGTGTCAAATATATTTTATGGAAATTATGCACAAAGAAATGCCTCTGAATTCGCATTTTGCAGAGAGTGGCGTCCTTCTGAAATTCTCTTTTTGAAAAGTTTGTCCTTCAGTTTTAAGGAGGCGCTTTGCCTTCTAAGTAGTTTAGAAAACCGCCCGCCTTTTAACATAGGTTTTGGGGTTTGCAAACTACACGCTGTAGTCGTCACATTTACGAAAATTTGTATATTCCTCTTTGCTATTGAGAAGGTGTCATCTCGTGCACATAGCATTTTACAACAGATAGGGCCCACACTGTATACTTCGGAAGGAGTCTTTATAAACTTAAACCTGTGGTGCTTCTTTAATCAGTATTCCAGAAGGCTAGATAGGGGGCAGGCATTTGCTTTCGATAAATTCTCGTTAGCCCACTAGATTACTATGGAAACGGGGTCAAGTAAAACATGCCAGTGATTAGAGAAATCGATGAGATTCTGGCCTAAGATACAGTCGGGGTGTGACTGGCACAGGCTACTGGGTCTGCGTGTGTTAGTAACAGAGGAGACGGCCGCTATTGGGTTATGAAGGCCGATCCGAACTCATCACGCCCCTGTCATTGACTTTTAATATTCCCCCCCTCCATATTCCTACACCCCGCCTGACCACTGACATATTCTACTCGACCCCATTACCATGCAAATGTACTGGTCTGACGAAAATAGATCAAATGCAAATGTATGCTCGCCAATTAGTTTTCTCAATCCTACCACGAGGATTTTCGCAACTGTAAATGCTCCACTGTCCAAAATGTATCGTATTTACAACTTTTTGCCATCTCTGTCAGATAGAATAAATAAAGCGTACGTGATTTACTACAATCAAGCTTTTTGTATATGTCTTCAATAAAATATGTCCAGATTTATGTTGGCATCGAAAATCAGTGGGAATAAAGTCATTCTGTTAATGCAGTCGTTTTAGTGAGTGTGATCATTCATGGTAGACGGACAGTTGTGCATTCAAAATCCAGCATCATTGCGTAACTGAAATACAAATGGATTATGATTCACAAAAATCCGGTGTCAAAAAACTGCCTGAATAGTTCGGTCTAACCGAAATAACATCTCAGGATTTTTCATGCCTAGCGTGACCTAGATACGTGTATGAAATAAGCGCTTATAAAGCAAAGCATTTTACCGGACGATGCGCTCTAATTGGCTGAAATGCCCGCGGGCAGGGCTTCTACGCGCAGAAGCAATATCGATGGCATGCAAATGCTAGCGTGGCATTAACATGTCGCCCGGTTTTTTGTGCTTGCAGTGCCGTCCGATTCTTCACTTTTTTCCGGCAACCAAACCAGCCCTGCTATCTGAAAGGTGCCTTCCAGTTGACGTCGTTCGAGTGGACTTGGTACAAAGCGTTTCGCTTTCTTGTGAAAGAAATCACTACAACGCCGGAATTTTTGCCCGTGGCTCGCGAAGTTAAGTGGCCGCTTGTAGAACGTTTATAGTGGAGCTAGAATTTAAGCGGGAAGGGGGGGGGAAATTTCGTATGCATTCACTTTAGTTGCGATGGAGGCACTTAATCCGTAGACTGTCATAGACCGTTATTGTATTGCGTCACCAGCGCTCACACAGTTCAGAGTTATGGATTTCGCGTTCATTTTTAAGGAAACTCTGCAATTGATAGCTGAGGGGAGAAGCAACAGAGACGAGGGAGGCTGTTATGACCATTTCTAGCTCATTAACCGCTGTCAGATAGCTAACCCCGAAACCAGGTTTTATTAATGGTAGGGGGCGCTTACCGATCGCTTCTGCGGCATTCACTCGTCCCGTTTTGCCTTACGGGCTCCCTCTCGAGCCCAACCAGCAGCCTATATCATGCGCCGCTGTGCGGCTGCTGGTTAGGCTCGAGAGAGAAAGTCCGTAAGGCAAAACGGGACGATTGAGTTCCGTAGAAACGATCGGTGAGTGCCCCCTAGCACTGCATATTCCCGATCGAAACTGACAAGGCAACGGGCTCGTGGCCCAGTGGTTAGAGGCGTGGACTTATAACAAACAGGTCGCGAGTTCGAGCCTCGGGTGTGCCACACTTCGACGCTGGGTATGACTGGCTGAAGATGGTTAATAAGACATGAGGTGGCCATTGGAGTCTCCCTTGTCTTTGTCGGTAATGCTAGGTTTGATTAACTTGATTCGTGGAGGACCATTTCGCAGCCGTTCAAAAGGTATTTGCAGATGTCAGCACGCAGGCAGATGTCCCGGTGTTACTACAGGAACAGATTACTTGACCTGATTCCAAACGTGCCGTGAAAAGTTTAATAACAAAATTTTGCACAGTCGCTGAGTCCAGGACGCGTTCTAAACAGTGTTCAGCGGTGACCTGCCTGCCTAATCGATACATTTACTTCTCTTTAAACTGTCCCTCATTGGCTCAGTCATTCATTCCGCGCGTCTAGACGTCTGCCAGTGAACCGGAAACTGTCTCATCTATTGACGTTTCTCAGTTTTCAAACACCTAAAATATTTACTCAAAGCTTCACATTTTCCATCTGCCCCCCTCCCCCAAATCCACAGATAATCTACTACGGAATGGTCCAACAGGCCACCGGAGAGGACTGGGAGCCGAAACGAATGACACTGTCCACCGCGCAGCCCAGCTCCTGTGGTCTAGTGCCAACACTCGGACTCCAACGTCTGCACTATAAGCAAAGGTAGGTGGTCAGCGCAACCCTCACCTAAAAATCATCCAGACAGTTCTGCTGTTCCACATAAAATGCCTTGCATTGACCGCCACTACCCGCCCGAAATTTGGAGACGCAAAATGACCAACATCCTCCGCGCCGATTTCGGTTTCCCGGCTCTTATGTATGGGTTGCCGGTAATGCGTCTGTTTTGTGCGCCTTCCCACACTAGCGTGTTTACAAGTTTTGTGGACGTTAATTCATACAAACAGCTACAGAAGGAGAGAATGCTGAAGTGCTCCTTGTAGCCACTTCTAGGTGACACTCAGAGAACTTGGAGGACTCATAAACAATCCCAATTGCACCTACTCACTCCTCACACGTTTAGGAACCTATTAACAGCCTTGACGTCAAATAAGTACGGAATTGGTCTCGGAATTCGATGAGCACAGGGATGGGGAAGACATTCATTGTGCTGACGGACGTGTTCGTTAGGGGTTGTGAACATGCGAATGCAATCGTTCCAGGTGGCCACAGAGCCTCCATTTGAAATCCTTTGTGTGCCCTTTAAATTTTGAAGAAAGAAATAGAGAGAGCGAAGAAAAAGACGCTTTATTTTGAAGGTATCTCCCAAATGTCCGCCAAAAGCCGATTTAATTTACCGTGGATAACTAGCATCAGCCGCAGACAGCCATTGTCGGCATCGTTGACAATCGGCCGTAAGATCGGTGCAGAATATACATCAGATTGTATTTCCCTCGAAGCGGCGATAGCGAAATGTGTATATGACCACAAAATTGTAGTTCAGAAAAACAAAAAATAATAATTAGTATTTGTCGAGTAAAATAAGCCATCGGGCGTGTTGTTAAAGCAAATTGTCACGTGAATGAATGGCGAAAAAACAGCGGCCCAAATTCAAAGCACTCCGTAATGGAGTTCAAAATTAGCGTCCAGACCCGGTGACTCAGTGTGGTTGCCAATCATGTAATTCGCTTTCTGGAAAACGGTAATCTCAATCATACCCAGCGTCTCAATGTGATAACATGCTGTCCTCCTTAATTGCCGACGGACCACCTACGACTGTGGCCACTGGATTTTGCTCTCAATAATCGATCCAATCACGTCTCGAAGGAACAGCCTCTAGTTCGGACTAAAATCCCGTATCCCTGACGTATTCTATGTTATGTTTTGCTGCAATTTGCATAAATTTCGTTGGATAAAATGGTCGTGACCCGAATGCAGTTAATGGAGGTTTCGTTTCGGACCTTCCGAGGGCCTGCCCGTTCGGATACAGTGATGCGTGTAGTGTTGACCTTTCAAAACAACGTTGACTGCCGAGGCTTCGCCTTCGACGATGAGTCATCCGGCTTGACGACGTGGCCAGATGGTAGTCGCTGGAAGAGCCACCCTCCAGCTGTGATGGAAAAAGGCCAGATGTGCGCACATTGATCTCACACCGAGGGCAGGGCACGCTAGTCATAAGGCCTGCGCGGACGCTCCAAAGGTTATCAAAGGTCTCACTGGAAAGTGGGCTGGGGGAATGCCTTACAGGACCGCATTAATTTACATTCCTTTTAATGAGATTATTGCCATACTACGTAGGACTGTTCCCTCCCATCCTCAGTAGGTTCCGTCGTTTGCGAAACCTCCGAGTGCTCACAGTACTATGTCGGTATCGATCATCTCTTGTCCTCTCCAGATGCCCATTTTCAGTTAGACTACCAGTGCCTCGGAGACAGTCTTGAAGGGCCGACTTTGTGCATGTCGTACCTCCTTAAACCGACCTTTTAAAACGCAGCGGGACCAAACAAAACCACGCCTCGCTACAGCTTCAAATCGAATTAGTTCGGAAGTGCATCCGAGGCGTTATCATGGGAATTTCGACAGGTCTGTTGTTCAACAGAACATGGGTCGACAGGACTCGCATGTGAATAAGGGATGGCAGATTGTCGGCAAAAAGCTGCCTTATCGTGTTCATGATGACTTTGTAACGCAAATGAATCGACTTCTAGCCAACATCGAACAGTCAGTACGGGCTCTCAATGTGGGGTGGAATAGGTGGAGGGTTCGATGTGTCGAGGGGAGCACCTGAGTTTCAGCGCCCCGCTCCCTTCTGTCAAGGGCTGAACATCTTCCCGCGGCAACGTGCTCAACTGACTCGGACTTCGGACCTCGGTTGCACAGACTACTTTTGGACTGTCACTGGCTGGTGATGGCAAATAAGCGGGAAACGGCCATCCTGGTGACCCTGTCCTTGTCGATAAGCATGTGGCCAGGAGACCGCCTGCGAGGTGTGCAGAGCCTCAGATCCAAGGCAAAGTGAGACTGTTCATTTTCGTCTTGTGATAAAGACGGATTAGTGCCATTCCCCGTTCAAGTGACTCACACAAGTTTCTCATCTCGGGCGACATGAGGGGAGCTCGTCATTACAGTGGTGAAAGCGCTGAAAAATTTCCAACTGGTTTACAGTCTAAATCTGGGGTGTGCAGCCCGGGGGGTTAACTAAAAATAAGCCAGAAGTAGCAACTTCAGGATCCCCAACCTTCAACCCAATTCAATCTTAAGCGACGTGTGAGTAAGGTGAAACAACGACGGACCGCCCTTGTAACAGTACAGCGGCGCAATCCCAGGCGTGTGATCGTTAGGTCCAAAAGGACGTGCAGGTCCCAAACTGTTCCCCGCCATCAATCTCAAAAATGAAGCCTCTTTTCTGATGCCGACAGTTCGACCGTCGTACCCGAGAATGTCCACCGTGTGCTCCACAGCAAGATGAAGCAGGAATGATGACTAGTGTGAGGATCAGTTTATAGTGAGAGTTGACTTGCAAAGCATCTACCGCACTCTCTCTTCCTAATTCCCATCTCAACTCGGTGCCAATAGGGAGTCAAAAAGACCGCAGGTGGCTGGCGCAGTCGGACCTGCACTCCATACCCCGTGGATCACAGCAAATACTTGGCCAGGATTTTAACCTACAGCAACAGCACCACAGCGAGTGAGAAAGACGTCGAGGATGTCTCGGCAGCCATGCTCGCGACCTGCATATCTAGCGGGAGCGCAAGCGCATCCGCCGGCAGGGAACCAGGTGCCAGAGAGCTGCCACCGCACACCAGGCTTCTCGGGCCGTAGTTTGCTGATCAGGCATAGTAGACACTTGCATTCCTTGAGGTCCTCTTACCTCATAATGCAATATGGACGACATTTTAACTGCATTTATCTCAGAGAATTGCTCCACTTTCTACTGTGTAGCGTCGGCGCGTTGCATCAGAAACCGCCGGTTGTTAGTCCACATCTAATTGCCTTTCGCTTTTTCAGTCAAGGCAGTTTTCCGGTTAACTGATTTGGAGCCCGTAAAGTTGTCTGTTTTAAATGGACCTTGCACTGGCCCATGGACAGGCTACTTGGAATGTCTTACTCCCCCTCCCCCAGGACATCATGAAGTCAACTCATATATCTATCAATGTTTTTTTATGCACGCATTTTCATCGCGCTGACATTTGCTGCTTGATGTCACCCCGCTGCTCTCTTAAACTGCTTCTTGCCACTAACAATTACATTACAGCATGAAAACAGCTTAAATGCATACAGGCACAGGTGCCAGTTGAATCCAGAGGTTGACAGTTCTAGGTGTGCTGGTGAAGGCAGCCTTGGACGCTCACAGCCGTTGAAATTTGAGACGAACCGTGAATCCTAATGCATTGGAACCTGGCTGATCCAAGTATCCACTACAGCCAGTCGACTGAATGGACTAACCCACAAAAGGAACGAGAGAAGTTTGACGAAGTACACCCCTCCCCGGAGTTAAGTGGAGTTGATAAACCCCGTCTTTCTAAGCGATCTGGGTTCATGCGAGGCAACTGCCCGTGCCGCGCTAATATCAGGATGTGAGGTCATATTAGTGCATTAGAAAAGGTCTTTTTTTGAGCAACAGCATGTTCAAAAAGAACCGGATTTTAATGAACATTTTATTGGCATTTACCCGGAAATTCGCATGATCTGGTCAACAACCATGCTTAGTCTATGATTACTCTCATTCGTCCGCTCAGCAACAATAATGATGGCGGTTGTGGTTGCGGTGGTGATGATGATGATGATGTTGTTGTTGTTGTGTTGTTGTATTTGTCTTACTGCCTTTTGTCAGAAATCGAATTCCACTGCACCGCGGCACTACTTTGTAATTGCTCTTCCTATACACTGAAATCTCCGACTGCACCCCCAACCATCATCTGATCATTAATCCTTTTCGATGTTCGTGATTGCCATACAAGTCTATACACCGTAATGTTATTACCTGCTTGGCTTGCTGGACGTGCCAGACATCTTCCCACCCCAACCCAGGTAACCCGGCCGGCTGCATATTACAAACCTAACCATTGCTTTCTCTCTCACCGCCTTCGCTTCACCCGCTTCCATTCTGGCACGCTGTCCCCCCGCGCCGCTTCACCTCCTTCAGTCCCTCCTCCCCTCAACTGACTGCTGGTACACAGGCCAGCTCAAAGAGCCGACTCCCACGCACTGCCAATACCTTCCGCAAACCAGGAGCCAGCTTCTCGACCGAGAACGGGCCCTTCACAGCTGAGGTGAGGTCACTCATTTCGATCACTCGGGCGTGCCCCAGGGGCAAGAACCAGAATCATGAAGGGGTCGGAGAGATGACACTTTTTCTCACATGACAATAAGGAGCGTGGCCATGAAATGCGAATTTTTTACCTATGTCTTTTTATATGCCTTACGTAAGTGCACACATCTTTTTTGTGCACCAGCCGTACGTACCTACTACAAGTAGTTATAATCCGATTATTGATTTTTGCCGTGTTGTCGCGCACAAACGCACAGTGTGACTAAACTGGCCGATGAGTCACCCACGTCGGCCGGCGCGTGGGGCAAGAAGGGCAGACAGCTGCAGCAACGACGCCTGTCGAGAACTGCCTCGACGTCTCGACAAGGAGATCTGGCGGACCCACCCCTTCTCGATCCGGCCCTCATGGCGGAGGCGGAGTTCACGGTCCGCGGGAACTACCTGATCGCCACTCTGCCGCGCTCTCCACGGGCCCAGTCAATGTACGCGGGAGATGCGAAGCTGAAGCGTTCGTCCTCGAGGCCACGGTCTCGCCTTTCGCAGGCTGATGAGGTGTGAGGCGTCTGTCGATCACTAGCACACGTGCACCATCATAGTAACAGCCTGAGCACTCAACAAACTAACGCTAATTGCTCGCCTAACCAGCTATAACCCTTGCTTTTTGCTAAAATTCGGGTAAGTTGCCGCTTAGGGGACAGACATGCTGCTGCTGTGTAAACACACTCATCCTACGTACATGACTAAACTATGGACTTACTGCACTACCCAATAGGCGCCTGAAGTTAGCTTGATACACACCATACTTCTTTACAGAACGTCCTGTGTGGATGTATTTGCGACTTGACAGCTAGGAGAGACCTTCATGTCAGAGAATGTTTGCGAGCTGAAGCACTACTCGCAGTAGTCTACCCTCACAAACTGCTAAGACTATGTACTCTGGAATGTCCGTCAGCTGGACGCCATTCTTGGAATTCTCACTCGAATGTTCGAGCTCACACCAACATTCGTGCTGGTATCTACAAGACCTAGGACAAATATTGTATTTAGGATGATCATAAACCCTTTTTGGTGAACCATCTAGGTTGATATAAAAATTTATGTTTCTCTCTGTGGTTAACATACATTGGACGATGAGGTGCCCATGTGGGATCGAGCCCCAGGTGTTCGTCACTTCGGGGTTGGATATGGCTGGTTGAAGACGGCAATAAGCCAGAAATGGCCATTTCACTCTCCCGTGTCTTTGTCGGCAATAACATTCTGCCTATATCATGCGCCGCTGTGCCGCTGCTGGTTGAGCTCGAGAGAGACCCCGTAAGACACAACAGAACGAGTGAGGTCCGTAGAAACGATCGGTGAGCGCCCATCTGCCAAACTGCAAAACCTACTGGAAAGAACAGCGGAGAGAGAGAGCTGAAGTGAAGGGGGAGTAGTTCCGACCAAAGCAGTCAAAGAAACGACAGACTTGGGTTTTAAGCGTTTTCCAATTTCCGACTTTCAATCTACAAATCGTATGCCTTCTGCGTACGGAAAATCATATATGAAACTTTGTCGGTAATACCCCTTCTGCCTATATCATGCACCGCTGTGCGGCTGCTGGTTGGGCTTGAGAGGGAGTTCCAAGGCACAGCGGCGCGAGCGAGTTACGCAGAAACGGCCGGTGAGCATCCCTCTGCCATTGTATATTCCCTATCGCAACCAACAGGACAAAGAGCCCGTGGCTCGGTGGTGAGAGGCGTTCTACTTCTAACCAACAGGTCGCGCGATCGAGCCCCAGCTGTTCCACACTTCGGGGTTGGGATAGGATCGACTGAAGACGGCTAGAATTGACCATTCCAGTCCCCCTTGTCTTTGTCGGTAATGCTGTTCTGCCTATATCAGTAGTTATCGTTATTCGAATGAAACTGCCAGACCTAGCCACCGAGCAAGTTCCTCTCCCTCCACGCTGGTGGTTACGTCCATGCAGTAGCAACAGCAGCAGCAGCAGAACAGAGCCCAGACGCGCCAAGGGGTTAGTGACCTTAAATGGCGGACGTTCAGAAGGCCAAATTGAGCCTGGTGTTTTGGAACGATTATTTGAAACGGCCAAAGTTCCGGTGGCCAGAAAATTATGAGCCTGGTTAGGGGGGGGGGGAGGGCAGATGGGCGTTTTGTTCTGCTGATGTTGACCTCGTGGATCTCACGTGATGACCTTAATCAGTTCCTGGGGTGTTCGTTGGTCCGAGAGAAAATTATTTTCAGGTAGATTTATTTGTCACAGCCATGAGCGTGGCCTGTAGGTGAAGGGATGAAAACAAGCACGTAGGGCTGCTTACGTGTGGACTTCCCAGACCGCCTAAGCAGTATCAACATGCTCCAGAACAAATACCGACGAGGACCGGACCGACCGGGATAGTTATTCCTAGCTTATTAGTCAGTCAAAACCTAACCCCATGTCTAGATAACCCGAGATTCTAACCCGGACCGTGTAGGCCACTGAGAGCTAAGCAATCCAGCGCCCTACTATTGAGTCTTTGACTCGTTGTCCACTTGGATCCGATCGGAAATATTAACCAAGGTGACAGTTCGGCCATCGTGCCTGACCATGTTCACCGTGTGCTTCACAGGAGGTGAAGGAGGTACTGTGACTTGCGCGTGAATCACTGCATAGTGAGAGTGAACCTGCACAGCTTCTACCGCACTCTCTCCTCCTCCGCCCGCCTGGGTCCGATGCCATGGCAAAGTAAAGAATACCGGAGGCGGGAGAGGGCACAGGTGGTTGACATGGTCGGACCCGCACCTAGGTGCACCACCTCGCCGCTTGGTCCACAACAGACACTTGACCAGGATTTTTATCAACAGCAACACACCTGGACAGCCATGCTAACGACATGTATACTCAGCGGGAGGGCAAGCTCGTTCACCGACAGGAAACCAGGTGCTCCAGCGCACACCAGGCTGCGAAAGCCAGGGTTTGCTGAATAATGGCATTACAGACGCTCACAAACCTTAAGGCCCAGAAGGGTGACACACAGCCCTGCACTGAACCTTGGCCAACACCCTAGCCGAGGTAGAAGGGCGCGCACCGGTCAGGTTACAGGATTTGCTAGTCCCCGGGGCTGAATCTAAAACAGTTGAAGGCAGTCGCATAACGGACAGTAGCATATGTAGAGATGAAGGAAAATGGAATGGCTATTTCTGGCTTACTAACCGCTGTCGCCCAGTCATACCCAACCCAAAATCTGGATGACGAGGAATTCGTGTCGGGACCGTGTTGGTCACTGGGCTTTAAGTAATCCAACCACTGGTCCACGAACTCGTTGTCTGCAAAATCCCAATACGTAGAGTTCTCCTGAAGTCGCCCTCTTCAAATACGGTTCGCTGCAGTCGGAAAAAAGTGACTACGGACGCAAAAGATAGACCAGTAGGCTTTGTTTATCTCGTCGCTAAAAAGTCGAGTTTAGGAGTAGGAAATATTTACTGCACCGGCCTCATAACTTGTGTTTTACTGGCCATCTTCCGAGAGACGGTTTCCATCCGCTTATCAAAAGGGTCCCAGTAGGAAACCGGACCGATAGTGGCTGAGAATAATTTTGTTTTCGAGTGTGAAAGCAACTAAATGGCGTCCCTACACACTTTCGCCAGCACGCTATACTCATGCCGCATTACGCGGAGTTGCAAAGTGGACATGCTTCCAAATATATGCGTGTTTGTGTCGAGCCTTTCTCACGGCTTTTTGTGCCGTAGTCGGATGGACCGCATATGAACCGCTGAACTTTGCGGTGCATGTAGGGCGGCTTTAGCCGAGGATTACTCACTCAGACGCGCGAAATGACTGATTACGTGTCACTTTTATGACCCCTGTGTGAATATGACCTCTTGCACGTGATGCCGCCTAATGGCCGACTGGCTGAGGGGCGGGGGGGGGGCGTGACCTTTGATTCGCGCTTCACTGAGTACCATCTTACCGGCCATAACTCGCCAACAGAGGTTTCGCCGGACATCATTGCAGTGTTCTTGGAGTCTGCATATTGCCGCTGCATTCCTGTAAGCGGTGAACAAACGGGGGTAGCTCGTCTGCTAACCGCAGTAGCGGGAGCGGTAAACGATGCACCAGTTCGTGAGCAAGGAACTATTTGCTCCTTTGTCGATGCCTTAGAACTCGTACGGAGGTTTATCGCCAGAGATGACAACAGAAACTGAGCAAGTGACGGTTGTAGGAAATCACTAGTGAATTAACGACCAGTGCCGCAGGTCAAAAGGCGACTGCGCAGGGCTCTGTATACCGGCGCCAGATCGATATATCTGCCCATCTGAGTTCTCATCAGAGGCCCAGGTTTTGATCAGTTTTCGGCCTGTCTTGCTTCTTGGCGTGACGGCTGCGAAGTTGAACTCGTAACCTCCTTGAACTTGTGTTTACTCTGATGTTACAGGGCCTGAATAATCAGTTATCGTTTACAATAACGAATCAGTTACCTAATGTCATCGCGATAAAACTGCAGCGAGTAGCAATCGAAACTAATCCCCAATGGTTCTGTATGCTTCCCTCGGATGTTTGGAAGACCACTGGTTAGCTGTTAGCCTGGTTGATGTACAGGCGTAAGGGTTAACCCCTTTCGGTTGGCCGAAGTTGAGATCGCTCCCAGCTCCACTTCTACTTCTTTAAGTTTACGAGATCACATCTCCTCCGTTTTGCGCTTGCTACGACTAGAACCGCAGCATCCGCTAGTCCCCGTCCCATATCATTGGAGTCTGGCTGGCATCAAAACCGGTTTGGTGGAAAGCCTTACTTTCGTCTTGCCTGTCGGATCCTTCAAAGAGCAATTTCGGTTTCCCATCATCAGCGGCCGGTAGATCTGAAGCAGCAGCAGCAGCAGCAGCAGCAGCAGCAGCAGCAGCAGCAGCAGCAGCAGCAGCAGCAGCAGCAGCAGCAGAAGCAGCAGCAGCATCAGCAGCAGCAGCAGCAGCAGCAGCAGCAGCAGCGTACCAGTGAGGGATTCTGTGACAGTTATGAGACAAGGATTTAATGATGTGCTGTCTACGTCTGCAGAGCGACTCTTTGATTTGGTTCGCTGCTGTGCATCAACCTCATAATTACTGCCAGACGTGACTCATCGCCCGCCTCCCCCACCCCCTGCTAAACACGTTCGCACCCAGTGGGCGCAGGCGAGTTCACCTTCTCCGCGCCTGTAGGGGGTTTTAATAACCGGACGAAAAGGAGCCCTCCGAGCTAGCCGGGTCAGTGCTGGCGACTGCTGGCATTAGAATAATGACCGTTATTGACTGTGCAACTGTAGGCGCTGCGCGCCTACAGTTGCAACAGGCGCTCAGTGCTGGAAAGTCATTTCGCAATCGGAAGGGCAATCTTCCCCTGGCAGGTTTGTTATACTTGTAGGACGCTGTGTTATTGAAGATTAACGGCAAAATTATTGCCCTCGGCTTCCTCCATGATCGCAGCAACCCCCCCCCTCCTGCATGCCTGAACGGGCGCTGGGAGTCGGTTAGAGCCACTTTTTCGCCAGCTGGTCAATTTTCGTGTGTGTTGACGGCCTGGAAGATGTGAGTGCTATTCGGGCAGCAGGTTGAATGAAGCAACATCTGGCGTTGACCAGGGCAGTGCAATCAATGGCCGAAATCATGTTTTGCGTATGCCTAACTTTCATGAGAAATGGGGAATCTAGTCTGTTTTAGTCAATGTTTAGATCCTGAAACAAATATCGTTGCCGCACAATGCCCCAAATGCCGATAGATGCGAAGTCGCGAGTTCCAGAAAACCATTGGGAACGGCGAGGCGCGATGGCTGGAGCATGAGTTTTTTGCCTGCCGTTTCGAAATCACACTAGAATCTGCCATCAGGGACAGAATCAGATAATGGTAGTGTTTTGCACATATGTCACAGCGGCTGGTGAACGTGGTTGCTGTGCCACCGCATACCTATCAAAATTGGCGGTTCCCTCAACCATCGCAGATGGTTGCGCTTGGTGCTATAATGTTTTCATTTTCAGCAGCCTCCCTTAGGTCCTCGGACCATTTGGCACGCCGACACTGGCACTAGGAACAGTGCTCGTTTGCACCCTCGTCGTGGTTAATTACTCTGCCCATGCTAAATTTCAGCGCAGAATATGGAGACGATAAGGATAATTGGGCTCGTTAATCGACCGGAGACGTGAAAACAATGCATCAAGCAGTTCACGGCCCACGCCATTTGTCACCTCTCGTGTGCATTTTGGTCCGTCAGGATTAAGCATGTGCCAAGGTCCTGTTGAATGAGTCATGACTTGGGAGCTGGCGTCGTTCTTCCTCGTTGTTGTCGCGTGCTCGGACATCCGTGTCCAATGTAGTCTTCTTGGACAAAGTTGCTTTGCCCGCAACCGCACCGGATGCGGTAAACGGCCCCAGACGTTTCCTGCAATCGCAGTGGGTCTTTCGGTCTCATGACTTGGCGCCTTGTGGCTGCCTTCGGTCTGAGTGCAAACGTAAATTCCAATTTCCAACTCCCGCAGTCACATTCAACAGCAGAGACATAAATAGTTAAGAGTAGTGGATGCACAAAGCTGCACAACGCGTAGGATGCAGTTCCCACGCCATCACATGCCAAACATAACTAGCAGCCCTGGGATTTATCGAAGATATTCGCACTAAACGCCATAACAACTTGATCATTCTCATCCATATCACTGACCACCACAATTTCACCATTAGTGTTGATTATTGGCATGATGATGACTCGACAAGTGGACCGTCCATCACATAATCACCGAAAGCATCATCCGCCCCCGTTCTCTACGCCGTCTCATCACTGAATATCGAGAAGAGAGGTCATTGCGCTTCTTGATGAACTGCAATTACTGCACCAAGTCCCGTCATCTACGATGAATTTGGGCGCAAATTAATTTTCTTCTAGGCATATGATTGCGCAACAAATGCGACTTACCAATCCTACATAGCCTATTTACAAGTACTTTTACCTGGTGCTTTATCTGACTTTGCCTCCGAATGTGGTCGCGACCCTGTCTCGCCGATCCGGCTTTTGTGCTCCTCAGCTTTAATACAGTTTATCCAGCACTTTTTCGAACAGAGCTGCAATTACTAGCTTAAGCAGGTTATAATGTCCGTTTGAAATCCCAAAGTTTCTAGCACCTCATAAGTAATTTTTGGGAGTACAGGAAAAAGCGCACGAGCCTAGCCATACGAATATCGTATTAAAAGTCCACAAACACAATTGCACAATAATCGCGACACGGGAATTCACAAGTCAATGGGTCGTCTGAAGTGGAAACGTCAGGTCTGACCCCGATATCTTAACATACGTGCGAGTAGCAGAGAGTCGATTTAGTTATACTGATGCCTGAAAATTAAATAGTTCATAGCAACTCTGTGCTATTAGTTATTCCTTAATCCTGCTCCAGAGGATCTTCCGGGATCCAGAACTTTACTTCGAAATACTGTACATATATATAGAGCGACAATGCCTTTTTCGAGGTAAAACATGGATGCACAATTGGAAGAATTAAATCAATACTGACTGCGAGCCCCAGGACTAGGTTGAGAGGGAGTAGAAGTGGTTGCGAATAAAATTTTTGTCTCAAGGATCGTGCCTCCTTTTTTCTCAGTCGCAGCTTGCTTTTCTCAACGCTCTGTTCGTTTTCAAAAATCGAAGCGATCACAGTGCAGTAGGACTTTACAGAAATTAGAATTACCTATGCTCGTCGTAGGTTAAGTCATCAACACTCCTGCCCATTCTCCTCAAATATGCTGAACTATGTAAGCAGATGCACCTGAACTCAACGCCCGATTCTTATTCTCTTGAACAGTCTCCCCGGCCCATCGCCACCCCAATGAGCACTCTGCAACGTGCCATGAGCACCACAGACGGACAGGCCAGCCAACGTGTTCGTGGAAGCTCCATGAGTCGCGCTGCTTCACGCCAAGGTCTCGGCACCAGTCTCCTGCTGAACACGGCCTCTGACGTGAACCCCTCGCAGGCTGTTGCCTCGGTGCCACCACAGCAACCGCCGGTGGCAACCGTGCTATTTGAGGTGCCGCGACCACCGGCGATTGTGCCGTGCAGCAACGAGGAGGTCCGTGTTACCGTCGGTCTGCTGGACATTCAACCGCAGTACGACTACGTTACAGTGCCCAAACGCTCGCTCTCCACCTTCTTGAAGGCCAACGCCAAGAACACGAGCAATTTCTACATTCTGCCCGGGCCGACAAATATATACTCGGACAACACTTTTATTGGCAAGGTGAGCGGGCTGGGTGTATCCGTGATTCAAAATAACAAAAGAAACAGTCTGGCGCTGTCCTTTCCTAAGAGCAGTGCTTCATGGGGGGCCTTCTTCCATCTGGAAGACTTTCTGAGTCTAGATTTTTTTGAATTAGACGCCGAATGCGGACTCCCCCCCCCCTGAAAGAGGTGGTCGCGCGCTAAATTCCCACCCCCTACCTTTGTTAGTTAGCCGGATGAAACCTGAAGCGAATAAACTGTATGCAGCTGACAGACTGAGAACTAAAACAAATTTACTGTCTCGCTGTACGAAACAGGAAAAATTGGTCGCAGAGGTGTTCTGAGTACAGTAGGTGTTTTGACTCATGAAATTTCAACCGAAAGTCTGAAATGCGTTTTCGTTTCGAAAAGATTACTTAAGTAGTGTTTTAAAACTAATCATCATGCAAAATAATTAAAAAAATAATTCAGTTACCTCAAGATGCAGGCCTTCGAACAAACACGTTTTCGGCCGCCTCCAAAAACCACACTCGGGAAAACTGACTGCTCACGTAGCATGCAGTTGATGTCCTTAATAATTCAATTATATTTCATGCCGGCCTTTCAAAGAGCTTTTTCTACGGCCGAATGCAAAAAGCACGCAATGTAAAAAATGACTGCATACATAACGGGGATTTTTCTCATTGATTTTCGATAGCTTTAAAAATTCGATTATTTTTCGTGGAAGACGTGTATGAAGATATTTATTCTTTTGTTCATTTGGTTAAAAAATGCGCGTTCTTCCAACGTTATACTCCGGGAAAGGGTATAATTCGGTTTTGAAAACTTTTCCAATTCCCGAATCATGTTAAATCTGACCTGTCGTTACTCTCGCATCCAGGGTTAAAAAACTACAAACCATATACTTTCTGCGTACGGAAAACCATATATTTCTCTACGGTATTAAGAGGAGACCATATGGGGTCTGTTCACTTTAGTAGTGGATTTGAGCCATATTGTAACCTTGACAAGCGACACTAGTAAATGTAGAGGCTCGATGTTTTATGAACGGGCATTTCACGCTAGTAAAACATCCCATAATTAGAAACTTCTATAAAACCGAATTACATCATTCCTTCGAGTTTAAAATCGGAAGACGGCGTAACTTCTACCGAGTGAGTATGAGAGTGAATACTTATTCATTTTCACCATGAAATATAATTGAATTTTTAAGCGCATGAAAAATTAACGGGACAATTTCATGCTACTTAAGTAGCCATGTTTTCACAGTGTGGTCTTTGCATGTGGCCGGAAAGAGGTTTGTTCGAAAGCCAGCATCTTTGGGTAATTGAATTATTGTAGAATTATGCTTCATGATTATTAAGTAATCTTTTTGAAACAACCACACATTTCAGGCTTTCGGTTAACATTTCATGGGTTAGCACACCTATTGTAGACGAAGTCGTATTCTGCAAACTGCCTTATCTGTATTTACTTCCGTGCGTATTCAGTGGTTCCCACCACGAAGTCGCCAGCTCTCACAGCTGCCGGCTGTTTTGAAAATGAATGCGATGGCCGTGTCTGCCGTTTTTAAGCATAAAGACGCAACGATGCGTGGACGGAACCTACAGGGTCCGCAAACAAAGAACAGGACTGCGACCTCGAGTAATTGGCGGCCGGACTTAGCTTGCGAATTATGACTTGAATGACAAAAAGCAAAGTTCCCTCCAGATACCGGAAATAGCTTACGAATTCTGATTTGAATTATAAGAAGACGTGTTTCCGCAAGATCCTCTTTACGAAAAAAGAACACTCGTTCAGCTCTACGGGGAGGGGGAATTCATCTGAGTGTTTAGACGCCCGGAGACGACTAGAACCGCTACCTAGGTTTTCTGACCTGCTGCAGGCAGACTCAGAAGAATGTAGGGAGTGAGTACGTTAGGCTCTTTTAGCCAGAGCATAAAGCAGGGCGCTGATATTCATCTGGGAAACAGATTTTTAAATAAATGGGAACTTTAAACCTCGTCAAGCGCCGTCTTAAACAACGCGAAAAACGCAACTCCTTCTCTTCTATTCGCAGTCTCCCGAATGAAGCTCGCTATGTGTTATAGGAATAGCGATTACCTGCCGGACGTTGCAGGCTGTTAATTTAAAGCGCTCACACTGTCGCGAGACTTTGGCCTCCCAATGTGCTCTTAACTGACGTTTTTTTCACAACTTTTTAGTCTGACCTGCATTCAGTCGCGCCGGGAGAGGATTTCAGTTGCAATCTGGGCGCGGAGTCAGGCATTGAGGTCATCTACCGGCCAATGTTCAAGGCGAAGGAGGTCGGCTCTGGTAGCAGCCAAAAGGCATCTGTCACATTCAAGCAGATTATTGATGTTCACAACACCTTCCAGCGTCCGGTCAAAGTGACAGTTGTGGATCAACTGCCTGCCAGTGGGGAGGACAAGATTAAAGTACGAAGCTGTTAAGTTTTTAGTCAAAGACATTTTTCTTAGCTTTTTTGCCCTACGTAAACTAAATTTTGTTCGCAGCACGTCCGCTAAACAGAAAAATCGATGTCAATCTACGCGGAGGTCCTACGTATCCATGTTCAGGTGTTTATTAATGCCCGCCCCCGCAAAACCACGTTGGCCCATTCTGTGGCAGTAATTAGCACCCGGAATCACCTGTCCATAGGGAAAGAGTGCTTTTTGAAGATATCCTGTTGTTGCAAATAAAGCAACAAGACAAATATTTATGCACACGATATGTAGAACGCGTCAACTGACTTTCCATCACCCACTTTGGTCAACCTGCTGTACTGGTTGGTTGTACACTGTAAAATGGCCTTGGTTTCTTGCTTACCGATATGTGTGTCATTTGTGCTTTCTGGCTTCAATCGATCCTTGTCGATCCGCCTGTCTGGTATATTGGACGACTTAATGATCGCAGTTTTTGAATGAGCCCTTACATTTTCTAAATGCCCAGCCTGTCAGGGAATTTAGTTTAGTACGAATTGAGTTTTCCGAGTGCGCTGGAAGGAAGGATGAACTTCGGGCTGCCAGTCCTCATAACGTCTTGCTATTCGTTAAGTATAAGTTAGCACCGATAACGGGCCCTAGGTTCCATTCTGCTTCTGGAATTTTGATGCAAAGCAGTTATCAGTGAACAGGAAATTAATGGCAAACTCTCAAATTCGAACTTAGGCCCCGAAAAAGTGCTTCCTGCCAAGGAGTTCAGCTGCACCACCAACTGGATCCTCGGAGGGATCCAGTTGGTTTTGACCGTGTTGAGGTTGTACCCGGATGCTGGCTGACTGATTTCGACCGCGCTGAGGATGTCGTCTTGATAGCATCAAACTTTCGTGATTTTCGGTATATTTTGTCACGGGTGAATGGAGTCGCGATATCCGCCAGTTTACCCATAAACGCTGGGAAGACCACAATGTTTTCAAGCTGCATCCCCGAGTAGGAGAGGGCAACACTCGAGGTTCGTGGCTGTCAATTTGAAGAGGCAAACCGTTTCAAATATCCCAAGGCAGAGCAATGACGACAGTGGTCCCCGAAGCGATGCCGCCCAAGGAGCCTTCTGAAGTCTTAGATCCGACTTGACATCTCCATCGCCTCGAGGGCCCTCGTGTGCCGTGCGTCCGTTCGAGCAGCCATTCTCTACGGTTTTGAATGCTGGTCTGTGCACGTAGAAGATTGATAAAAACTGGAAGTACATGACCACTGCTGCCCGAGGGCCATCCTTCGAACGAAACGCACCGACTTTGCCTCAAATGAGGCTGTCCGCACTCGCCGCTGTGACAAAATCGCCGCCATATCTCAGTCCATTTAAAAAACAGATGACTAAGGTGGTTTGAGCACATTCTAAGTCGTCTGCCGTAGGAGATCAAGGTTGCTGCCCTCGACCCGATGCCGGAGGTCAACTTAAAACCTGACTGGACGGAGTTCCTCAAGATATGGAAGTGGTTTCAGGCCCCGCGTTATTCACCATCCGTTGCTGAAGGAGAGAATGGCTTGCGCTGTCTAGATCCGCTACCGCGAATTGTCACGCGTGGAGAAGTATGATCATTATCCTTATCGTCTGCCAGTACACATCAGTGGGATTGTGACACTTTACTCGCGGACCACATGGGTGCACTTAAACAGAAGCTACCTCACTGTTTCGTCCTTACTACCCGAACACACCTTGGCCCCCCATCAAATACGGTAAATGTACCAGTTTTGCCTTGTGTAAAAATGATTTGTAACCAAGCATAATTTCGTTTTGTCCTCGCAGGTTAGCCTCTTAGAGCCTACTATAAAGCATCCGGAGAAGTATGATCGATCGAAGCCCATCAGGATGAACAAGAATAACAACATCGAGTGGGACATTGAGCTTCATCCAGGTTAGTCTGAGAATCTGCCTGCTGGAGTTCACCTACCTATGCTGCATGGGTTACCTGCAGTTTTACATCTACGGTAGGCTTGTCATTTGGGACCGACTTATACCTACCCTCTCTACCTTGAATGAGTCCTCCAGACTACTTGTGATCCGTGATAGGCGGACTCCGCGGGTTATTTGTGTAGTGGGAACAGCAATAGTGAAATGCAATGTCACGGCATGCACGAAAGGAAGGCAGATGAGACCCCGTCCTTCCGCTACTTAAATTCTCTCCTTGAGACATAGTAGACCTCGCATTGCACTCTAGGCCCTGCGTGTGTTCTTATGTAGGCTGTAGTTTAACACAGAGCCAGCACAGCCTCGTATGCTGTTTTTATTAATTCTAACCATATCACTGCATTCGCATTATGCTACAATTCAGAACAACGTCAACATGTCGCAAGTGGTCCGAAGGGCTGATCCGTAGGTAGGGGGGCAACTATTAGCCGTTTCAACCACTCAAATGAACTGCCGATTTTTGAGCGAATGTTTTTAGACATCGTTCAGTAGACAAGTTGGTAAGATGTGCTTATGTAGCCACACCCGATGGAGACAATACTGTCGACCTACTTAATTATTTTGAGTTGGTGTGATTACGTTAGCATGGTGTTGCTGTGCGTTGCGGTGGGTGTTCTGTTGGGGAGGGGCTTGTTTCTCCGTTGACGTGTCTACATTTTTCGGCCAAACGGCGGTGGTCCTTCTTGGATTTCGGCCTAGCGTCTCCTTATAAATTTCGCGTTGAATGTTTCAGGGTTAAGGTTTGGAGCTGCCGTTAAGGGTTAGGAGTTAGGTTTAGGGGTCAGGGCATAGGGTTAGGGTTTGGGGATAGAGTCAGTGGTTGGGGTTAGGGCAACTACCTCTCAACCGCCCAAAGTACAACCGCGCATTCCCAATAGCTTTTCTTTTGCATGCAATTACTCAACCTCGTCGCCTGTGCGCTCTCCGGCCCGACCTTTGAATACTTCCATTAGCACCGGTCCCGTATTACAGGTGGCTGGTTTTTTTTTACCTCAGGTGCGCCCACATAACCACATCTGACCGACTTTTCTAACAGAAAAAGAGAGAAAAATTCTCGTGCCCGGTCATTTTTTAACATCACTCAGTTGCCTGAGAGAATGTGGACAATTCACACGTGAGAATTGGATAACTACATATAATTTCAAGATTCTCTAGCTGCAAAACCTTCTTCATGAAGCGAATTTGAGCAGTTGTCTATGTCAAGTGTTCAGAATAAACGCCTATTGTGGTCGGCCTTGAAAACGTCATCCCGTCAAATTTTTAATGCCTATCGGGGTTTGGGAATAGGTCATGTGATCTGCCTCATCGTCCGGCGGAATGAGCAGTCAACAATGAGATTTAAGAAGATACATGGAAGTAAATGAGAAGGGAACTGGACTGTCAAAAAGCCGAGCTTCATGCGTCATGTGTCCCGGATGAAACGAGTACAGAATGCATTTTTGAATATTTTTCAGTTATTGACTACGTTCTCAAAACGTTCTGGTTGACTAAAGTGCGCCTTTTCCTCCAAGGTGAGTCCAAGGAGCTTACCCTTCGCTTCTCCGTGGAGTATCCAGCCGTGGAGGAGTTGGAGGTCTGCGTCTCGGAAGCCTAGGATTCTCAGCGCCCACCACTGTGCTGCATACTGTCTACAACGTTTCCCCCCCGTCACCCTCACCCACCACCCCAAAGCTACATTTCTTTTGGAATACCGTCCCTGCTTTCTTCGCAAAATCAACGCCAACATCGCCGTCGTCGTCGTTATGAGTTTCAGCATCCCATTTGTCCGATGCTGGATTGGCGGGCTTTGTTTTGAGGGTCTCACCCGCCGGCAAGTCTACTCACCTACTTCGCTAATCTACAAGCGGAGCAATTTCGAATCGTGCGTCCTGCTTTAATGCAGGCTTTTCGCAGGCATTTCACTAGTCGCCGCCTCTTTTCATTCTCACCTTTCCTCTCTGCCACTGACGATAAATTCCGCTTTCTGCTTCCGGGTATCGCATTCTCCCTTCTCTCTTCCTCCCATATATATATATATATATATATGGTGTATGGATGCCAGCGAATGTTGGACCCACTTATCTCAATGCTATGGCTCTCGCTCTACAGCCCCTCCCCAAAAATGCACTAGCCTATACGGAATCCTGTATGCAAAGTCCGATCCCACAATTGTTTTGTGTTTTTTCCAGAGTGTGTCTGTGTGTGTGCGCGGGTGTCTTCGCTCGTGTCAAAAACACGCGTAGACGTGGTGCCCGGATCTCTTCAAAATGTTGGGCTGGCGTAACACCCGCGGTTTGGGCAAAACATCCTAGGAGGACACAGACAGACACACATCTGACTGGGCGAACGGCTTGTTCTTGCAACTATTATCCGCATGACCTATGCCAGTCAGACTACTTCTAGGACTACGACATTGTCGATTCCTCTCGTCGCTCTTCTGCTCTCATCCATAAAAATAGCCCGAAAATGCATCTTGCTAATATTAAGCTGTGTTACTGTTGCTGCTGCCAATGGTAACGACTGTCCGGCCAGACCCCTGTTCGAAAATCGCCCACTTTAATTTGAATTTCTATGTAATCAAGCAGTACTCGCGTTTTTTAACCCCAATTTTGTGCAATCCGACTTTTTTCTTCAAAATAAATACTCTTTTTGGTCGATTACCAACATCGCGACTTGCGGTTTCCTTCTCACCAAGGACGACTGCTTGTCCTGGTAAGCGTATTCGTGCTGGTTTGCCGCTGGGGGTGGCGAGAAATGGCGCCTTAATTGAACGCCAATTAACGGTTAAATAATTAATTGCTTTTACTTTCTCCACCAAAACGTCAGTCTGCTACAGCTCGCGTTTTCCGCGGACGAAACCAACCTTTTCCAAAAAGTGTTCAGGCTAGCGCTCTTTCGATATACTGACAGACGGCCGTTTATACTGAGATAACGGAGAATGTAGTTTGCCAGAACTATGGAGAATAGTGCTCTAGAGCTTATGTTTCATCAGGGTCGGCTTTCTAAGTCAGATTCTTATGGTGCACAAGTCGGTCGTTTTTCGTGAACCACAGACATGAATAAATATTTAGATGCATTCAAACCTCGACCAATCCAAACATCACCATCACGTCTCAGCGCTTGTAATTAAACAGCTGCTCAAGTATCCAAAATCAGCCAGAGTACGTCTTCTCTACCTTACTTACTTCCGTGTACTGTTGACAAAGTTAACAGCCTGCCTAGGGTTTAAATTTCACCCTGTTGTGGGCTGGGCCTCTTCCAACTTTTGGGGATAGGGTTTTTGCGGAGACGAAAAAGGCTCTTTGGTACAGTCTGATTCCCAGTAAGCCTAGCATTCTCCTGGAAATGTTTAAGCTTGGTATGGAAGGGCCCATCACTGGTGGAGAACTCTCTTATTAAATTAGTTGGAAGAGAAACGGCATGATCAGAGTCCGGGTACAATGATTTTAATGCCTCTGCAAATCAACCTGGCTGTAACTGCGCGTCCCTAATACTAGTTTTTTGGACACTATTCTGCCATCCATGGTTTCTGTTTCACGTTTACCTCGATTCCTTACTCCTCCCCCTCTTCCTCCTCCTCCTCCCACTCCTCCTCCCCCTCCTCTTCCCCTTTCCTCTTTTTAGTTCGATATCTTCCTAATATTTTCCACGCTTTTTCAAGCAATTTATTTTTTTGTACTGCCTACTGGAATTCTCCAGTTCGCCCCACCGGTAATCTGTAGTATTACTCACCCGGCCCTCTATGCGAGATTAGGCGCTCAGAGCCATACTGAACTGGGACTTTTCAGTTTGACCCTTGCATCTTTTCCACAAATTCGAGGTCCAAGTCGTTCTTATCGTTATCTAATTACTAACTAGCTAGACAGGAATATGTACCCCTTTATTGCAGTCAAAGTGGCGTGCTATACTCGTGACTTAAAGTTAACGATTGGCCTAACTAATTGTGTCCATAGGCGCTTTGCAATTTATTTTAAAGCCGCTGGTAGTACACACGCTACCTATTTCTGTGTCTTTGCGAATAATTGCTGCCACTTCCGGCAACTGACTCATCAATACCATCGGAGAAATCTTCAGACGTCGAGGTGGCACTCCAGAATAACATATGGGCATGGAGGGATAGCGAAACTTCTCTGGATGTATGCTGCGGAGTTGCCTAATTCTCAACAACGAGTCACGCCTCTAACCTTTTTGAGGACTCTGGCGTGAGCGTCCGGCCTAGTGGTCCGCACTTATGCCCCTATAAAGACATAACCCTAACAGTGACTTCCTCGCGGCCGCTGAATACTCTCAAAAAAATTTCGTCTCGGCAAGACCTTATTTCGTAGCCGTGCCTGTTAGGGGTTAGAGTCAGGGATTAGGGTTACGGGTTATGGGCTAGAGGTTAGGATAAAAGGTTGGGATTAGGGGTCAGGGTTGAGGGCTGGGGTTAGGGGTTGGGGTTAAGGGTTAGAGGTCAGAGTTAAGGCTTAGGCTGGGACTTGCATACTTCAGGTACGTATACGAAGTGAGATCGGACATTTCTCTCTTTTTTAAACCACGATGTTTGTTTATTAGACGACAGTAAAGCCAATTAAGTCCTTAAAATGCTGTAATGTAGACCTGAGAGCGCACTTCAAGATAAGGTTAGATTGTAAGGACTAACCAGAGGGTTTGACTTGAGTCAGTCACTGAGATGCATGCACCCTTCTTCAGTGAGACAGGCGATTTGCAATCAGTCATTTGCCCTCTAATCGCTGCTATCTGGGGCGGCAAACCCCACGGTTATCATGCACCGGTAGCGCTACATCGTCTTCGGACAGTTAATAATGGACCACCCACTCTCATAAAGCTTATTTACCTCTCAGCCTCCTGTTTCCAGGAGAGCCGATGGTTGTGGCCGTCAGTGCAGTTGTCGCTGCCAGGTGATTTGTTTCCGATCTCAGTGGGGAAATGCCTACTAGAGCCAAAGGCAGCGTATTCACGACCGAAAACACGCTTTTATCACCGCTTAACCCCTTCGCGTCGTATTTCCTGTCTTCCTAATGAGAAAAAAACCAACTAGCTGGTAGTTAGGAACTTGGATCAAAGTGCTCACTCTACAGGACCTCTGTTGCAATTGTTGAATGGTGTGTCGGGAGTGAAATTGCCCCATACCCCCTCATGCCTAAACGGACTTTTGTTGTCGCATTAACTGAACTGGTAATGGTTGCGAGAGGATGGCTAGTGTCCGTCGTGGTTGATAAGCGAGAGCTTGAACACGGCCTTCACAGCCTGTTGTGCGCCGGCAGTTCCCTGACACCGGATTCCCTGCCGATAGACGTGCTTGCGCTCCCGCTGGGTATACAGGTCGTGAACACGACTGCCCAGTCATTTTCCTCTCACTGGCTCGTTGTGGTGTTGTTATTGGTTAAAATCCTGGTCAACTATTTCTCTTCTCGACGAAAGGTGTGGTGGCACGCCTAGGTGCGGTTCCGGCCACGCCAGCCGCCGCTCCTGCTTAACCTCGCTGTGGAGCACGAGGTGGACATCGTCGGACACGACGGTCGAACTGCCAGATACACGACGCTCGTGACTGCCACCAAACAGCAGTGCCGAATCCCCATCTTGTCTTAATTAAGGCGACTTTTTAGAGTTTTAAAAATCCCCATAGCTATATGAAGCAAGGGCTCGCATATCATTCTCTACTAAACCTATTTTACGCGGAGAAGGCAAGGATAGGTTGCCACCTCAGACCGCCTCAATGTGCATCTACTCATTCACTTGCTCCTGTGGAGCAGGTTATATTGGTCGTACGAGTCGGCGCCTTTCCAAAAGAATACGAGAGCACCTTCCCGCATGGCTGGCAAAAGGTGGAACTGGGAGAATAGACAGCATCATCATTGCGCATGCAGTGCATTCAGGGCATCGTGTGGACCCCGCTGAAGCATTTCGTGTGATTTATAAGGTCCTCTTGAGCTACCCTAAGCTACTGGCCCGGCGCTTGTTAGCAACAGCAGAAGCGGCCGCCATCAGGTTACGAAAACCGACCCTATGCGCCCATAAGAGCCTCGATCAGGCTCCGCGCTTACCTTGGTCAAAGGTTGGCTAACCATATACAACTTTCTGCGCCCTACCGCTCTTGCCTAGTCTGTATTCTAAAAACTAACTTTTATCGATTTTTTTCACTCACTGTCCCCGTTCCATATAACTGTACTGGCCTGACGAGAGGTTCTCGAAAGCAATGTTCGCCCCCACCTTTTCTTCCGAATAAAGCAACTTATTCAAAAAGTCCAGTACTAACAAAAAATGAACAGTCTGTGCATGTAAGTCAAGATACACGAGGAGTACGGTAATCACTTTTTCGGCATTAACAAAAATTCGCGATCCGTGACAGCCATTGCAAAGTAGGTGGTCTACAGGGACCCATGGCAGTTGACATGCTAGGGCCGCGATACGGCGGAGATATAGTTTCCAGTCTTCCTCAGACATCAAAAACTTACCTGATTTGGAACTGTGGCGGGCGAGACAAATACGAGTAGCCTGGGATCACGAGTCAACATTGTTGACGTACTTGCTTCCTATCAGTAGGCATGCTTTTATTAGGTTACATATTTCAGGCGTGTCGGCCCCGCGGGGGTGTAATGTATTCGACCTGTGGCGCATAGATTAAAGGCTGTCTTTTAACGGCCACCAAAGTTGGATGCGTCTTTATTTTGAATTCCAGAACTATTACGGCTGGAGCTACTGATGCATTTCAGAAAATAGGATCTTCAGCCCGGTAAATGCGTGAAAAGGAGTAGGTACTGATCTGCACTTTGCATGCTTTTCATTTCTGAGAATCCTGCGACCACAAATTCTAAAATACTAAGGCATTTAAGTGAACTTATTTCCTAGCTTAGAAATGCGTTTGCAAAAACGGTAATTTATGCCACCCCGGCGCGGCCAAGCAGCAACTTGGTGGATCTAAAAAACGTCACGAGCTGAACAAGTATGTGAAGCCAGACTCGTAAGAGCAGAGCATCTTCTGCCAAAGAAAGCATGTCCCGAATTAGAAAGAAAACAGTAGAGAGTGTGATTCGCATCATCAAGGGCAGTTTAGGAGTACGTAGGATGCACTGTACTGTATTAGTAATTCTAAAAGGGGAAAATCGCTCCGACTGATAGAGTGCCAACCTTAGCGACGGGTATGCCTGATTGGTTGAGTGAAACGCCAAATTCCCCACCATCCTAGAACAGCCGAAATCAGACTTGAGCAGTCCCCACCACCCCAGGACCGATCCGTCAGGTTGCCCCTATGGCAACGATCGGGTGGAGGACCCCAAACACACACACACACACACACACACACACACACACACACACACACACACACACACACACACACACACACACACACACACACACACACGAGAGTTCGACCATCGATTTCGATGATGTCTACCGTGTGCCCCACAGACTGCATTGTGGGAGCAAGGACGGTGACTTATGTAGGGGTTTATAGTGTCAGGTGACTTGCGTAGCATTTACTTACACTCTCTCCTCCTCCCCCGCCTGAGCCCGGTGTCAAGACAGAGTCAAGAAGATCGGAGACGGGGGAGGCCGCAGGTGGATGGCTCGGACGGATCCTCACCTTGGCGCTCCACTCCGCACCCCCTGGTCCACACACAAATGACCAGGATTTTGACCACAAAACAATGGGGTGGTGGCAGTGGGCCAGTTGTGCAACGAATGCCGACAACGGGGTCTGCCAGCGCACCCCGAAAATGTTGGCATTTGTTATTGCGCACAGATAACGCCTGCCAGAGTCTTATGTGGCCCCCGTGTTGGTCCAGCGCATCTAACAAGTGGCCCGTTTTGAGGGCACACACACACGACCGGCTAAAGATGCCTGTCCTACGGGAAAGGTGGTAATAGGGGTTTTACGACCGGGCCAGTGTATGCATTGAGGAATGGCAAAATAAGTATAGATAGTTGGGAAAATCGTTTTTCGGACGAAAAGGTTTTGATGCATTGGCATATAACAACCGAAATTAAGCAGGGCATTAAAAAAATAAACGATCTCCTCTCAACTCTGTGAGCTGAGGTCATTGTAGATAATGCACCAAACTGTCTACAACAGATGATTCAACACTGTAAGATGAAACATCAAACCGAAATAGTCTTGTCAGACTAAAACCCATTTAAATAAGTATAGTAGATATTCCTTGTATACCACAGATTCTTGAAGTCCTTCACCCGATCCTTACCGTTCTTGTATGCGACTTGCGTGCGCGGCATGTATGCTCTCAAGGTCAGGCTCTGGTTTTCTGAAAAGGCCCACACAGCCCAAATCGACCGCCCTCTCGATTTACATTTTTTCTGTTTAAGGTCTCCCTTTATGCCTACGCACGTGACTTCCGACAGCACAGCTCGCGTCACAAAAATCAGGCAAAGGCATAGTTTTGTTCGATGGTCATTCGACAGGCCAGTTCACGCTCTAGCACACCTGAGCAGCAGCAGCAGCAGCAGCAGCCACGTAAGATACAGAATAGTAGTCAAAGGGAGCGGTGATCTTGACAGGAGAAAAAGTGATTTAATTAGCAGTGCCCATTCCGGCGCCTGTGGGCAACTCTCCGCCTGACCAAGGACCGGGTCCAGCAATGGAGAAATGGACTAGGAAATATCCGTCTAAAATGTTGAGTACACTTTTTAAAGTGGCGTCGAGGTGAACCCCTAGTGCTTGTAGTCTCATTTTAAACGAAAATCATTATTCTGTGAGTTACTTACACTCCTAAGCAGGATGATTAACGACTTTGTGACAGTCAACCTTTCAAGGCGTTTAATTAGTTTATTTTGTTAAAACCTATGGGTTTGGAAAACTAACTGTGCCCTGTGTTGTGGGTGAGGTGTGTCAGGAAATGTAAACCGAAATTCTAAAATTTTTTTCATTAGAAAAGATTTATTGGTTGGCGTGTAAAGGCGAGTATCATGCAGGAAAATCTCGAGATAATTCAGTCCCTTCAGGATTCCGGCTTTTGAGTGCGGTTCTTTCCGGTCACCTGCAAACCTTCTACTTATAACTACTTGCAAATTAAGTAGTAGGAATATTTTTCACTGAGTTACGATAGCTTTATACTCTCAACTATATCTTAAAGAAAACACACCCACAAAAGTGTCCTCTCTTGTACTTATTTGGTAATAAATCGCACCAGTACCTCGTTTACTTCCCTCAGAAATTAAACAAGGCAAGATGAAACTGGAGTTCATATACACTCGGGAAGGCTGGAAGGCCCACTGATGAGTCGAAAATCTCGCAGCTGCGTCAGACAGAGGCGAAAGACCGGCAAAACACGAGAGTTGAGGCTCTTAGCTAGCACATGCGTTGTCAGCAGGGTAAGTAAATGCCCAAATCACATCGTCTTAAAATTTCATTTGGCTTTCAAAAAATGGCTAGATTTCTGATTAATTTTGAACCCCACCTTTCCTTACTCTTTTGTTCAGTGTTTCGTAAATACCGGGTGTATAATTTTCATTCAAATAAAACCATGCATTCTTCGATGAGATTTAAAAGACACTAAAAAGATTTATAAATTTTGTGATAGATATGGACCATTAAATAAACGGACAAAACGATGTTCTTTAAACTACTATTCCACTGTCTTGGGAGTTCCACGGATATAAATTTATTGTGACTGTAAACCATGCGTTATCCATGAAAGAGTAGGAAGGCGTGATTTTGTTCATACTTGCTACAACATATATTTGAGTCCTTGGGACCATTGATGCTTGACGGAAACTTTTCGTACTACATAAGTAGCAGCATTGTAGTGCATGCTATTTTGGCAGAATGCATGAATGACACACATTCAAATGTGGGTATCGTATAATGATTGAAATATCCTGGGATAATACTGCTCGATAATCATTATTACAACGCCACCCAAGTAATCCTTAATAGTCGAAAAAGACGTCCGAGTTTTGGTTACTTCATCAGATATTCCACCTATTAATTGAAAAACAGGCGACGCAAGCAATTTAACTAGAATGATTATATTCTCTGGAAAACTGTAACCCTTATTGTGTAAGTTTTCGAGGATAGTCTCCCAGCTCATAGCCAGACTATGGGTGTGAAAATACGATTATGTTCTTAAGTTTGTCATACAAAGCATCCTACGATTGGTTAACGTCTGTACCATTGTGTGCGACTTGAACTCGGGATTGGCTGTATCAGTTTGGATTTGTCTTTAGCGAATTTGTATACGGCATCTAGATCGATGTGCCAATTGATGAATACCTGGTCTGAGTGCATTGTTTCCAGGATTTCGCGGCCTTTCCTTATTGAGCAGGCGCCAACAACGCGAGTCTGCTCCCATGCAAATTTATGCTCAGTGTGCAGTGTGTGCATGGCCACTTGGGTTAGATAGTCCAGTTTCTTCACGGCTAACTGATGTTCATGCATACGGGTTGAGACGGGTTACCCGGTTTTGCCTTAATAGACGTTATCACACTTGGAGCATGGGATTTTGTGGACAACACCTTTTCTATAGTGGTAGCCAACCCTGTCCTTATGGTGTACAAGCTATTTGCATAAGGCACTTGCCGGCTGACTACTTGATTTAACATATGAACCTCTGGCTGCCGACCCCACAAAATCACAGAACTCGTGCATTTAACAAACACTGAGATGCACTACAGGAAGGAAATTAAACTCGGCAGCTCTCGTCAAGTCTTTCAATCAGGATTATATTTCGTTGCGACTGACAGTCTCCGTAATCGGTGCACCCAACTATAAAATCTCGTAGTGGATATTTCGCTAACTACACCCACATATGATAAACTCCGACAACTCTATTCAGAGTTCAAAAGAGTTTCTAGACAAGTTATAGGGCGTCCGCGTTACATGTAACGAAATAATGGCATCATTCGCTGTGGTCTCGCTCTTTACCTCGATTCCGAGAGATTAAGCACTTTCTTGGTTCTTACTACACTTAACCCAAAACTCTGGCTGGGTTATTTAGATGACACTTTAGTCGTCGTCAAGAAAAATCATTTAAATCTGTCCCAGAAATCAGGTTTACTTTCAAAATGGAGGTTGGTGGACAACCATTTCTAGATGTCCTTGTACATGGGAAAACTGATGGATAACTTCACACATCCGTTTAGCGCAAAGTGGCATACTCAGAGGTCATCCTACATTTTGAAAGTAACCACTGCAGTCTACAGCCTTCTGAATCAAGCCAAATCTCTCTGCTCTGAGGAGGCAAGTTATTGAGCAGAATTGAGATGCCTAGACAAACTATGTTCCCAAAATGGGTACCCGCATGGCCTAATACGTCAGTGTATGAGGCACCAGCAATTCGAAGGGAAAGGCATTTACAATGCTACTGCCACTCAATCACCGGGTGAGCTCTCGCATATGCAAAATATGTATCTAAACTAGTCGAAAGGCGGCTAAAAAACGTTAGATACACATAGCACACCAACCGGCAACTACTTTATGCACACAGCCTGCACACCGTAAGAACAGGGTTGGCTACCTCGACAGAAAAGGTGTTGTTTGCAAAATCCCATGTTCCAATTTTGATGCTGTCTATTACGGCAAAACTGGGAAACCCGTCTCAATCCGTATACATGAATATCAGTTAGCCGTGAAGAAACTCGACCATCTGTCCCAAGTAACCATGCACGCACTGGACACTGGACACAAATTTGCTTGGGCGTATGCTCGCATTGTTGACGCCTGCCCAATAACGAGAGGCGTGCGTACTCCCAACCAATCAGCCTCCACTAACTAGTCATATTCCAGACCGAGGATAGTCCGCCACTTAACCACGTCCTTTCCATTGTATTACGAGCCCGCGTCATGTCAGCATTGGTGGGAAATTCAACTCACACTGAAGTTCGGTTTGTTGAGCAGAACGTAAGTGAGTATTTTCGCTTTGCCCTGGAGGTGAAAATCAATCGCCCATACATATCGTTGCATGTGAATGGGTTATCATTAATCGATAAATATTACCGGCAATATGATGATGGCATTATTAGTAGCCAGTAATACCCCCACTCCGAGGGCTAGCGCACCGGGGGTTCAAATGCTAGTCAGCTGCTCAATTCCGCTGGCAAAACCTCCCGACAACTGATTGCCACCCGATAAGCGACCGGGCCTGTGAGATGCAGACTCTTGGTCACAAGAAAAATCGCATGTGTCAATTCTTATTCCGTAAATAGGACGGGCAAGTGCAAATCATTAATATTTCCTCCTTGTTTGCACGCAACTGCGAATGCCGTGTTTTTTTTACTAGCTTTTCATTAGCCCTTTCCTCGTGTTTGCTCACGATTGAGCATTTTTGCAGACTTCTCATTGTCAGTTTGATGTTTGAGACTAGACTGCACGGCAAGGCCTTAGCTAGTGCGGATAAGCTCCAGTAAGCTGCCAGAAGCCCAGATCACGCGATAATTAATTGGGCAGCCTGCGCAGAGTACACGATTTTTGTGAGGTATGGCTGCACAACTTTAGCTTATGGCAATATGCAGTCCGCCAGCTACATTAAAACATATGCTTTTCGGTCACAAACATAGATGCATATATCTCATAAAACCCTCAAACGACTCCAAACCACCCAGGAAGGATCTTAGTTTCTTGATTCAGCGGAATTTAAAACCCACTCTTCATCATATCAGTTCCGCGAAAGATGCTATGTGGATGAATGACAATGTCTAAAGGTCCTCTTTGGCTCTCAATAAAGACCTCCATGATAAATGTTTGCAGTATGTCTGTTCAGTTTAACCTGGGACATGATCGATGTCGTGGAGACCATGGCAAGAAGTGGTAAGTACTGAAAAGGTTCATTGTCAGGTGAAAAAGACCGTGGTGATTGGAATTTTACCCGTCTTTCATTAACGGCAACAAGGAGATATTACTGCAACTTACAAAATCATATGGAAGACTGAACGCGTAGTCCGCTTTGAGGGTAGAGTAGAGTGACAATTCCCATATCACCCCAGTGGACGCTCAATAAGACCGTACTTGTAGGTGCACTGGTCGTATCTTAAATTTGACTTTTGTCATCGTGCTCCTAGCGTAGCGCTGAGGCACGCTGACGACGGCATTCTAAAAAATGACCGAAGATTTTATGCGCCTTGAACTCATTGATATAATTTTAGCAGTCGGTCTAAGGTCCGTGAAAAGTTCCACTTTTCAGTTTCAGTTTTAATTTATTTGGTAAGGATAATAGGCAAAGCCTTCGAAAACCTTATTGGTTACATGTCAGCTCGTCAGAAATAACTGTACACAAACAATGAATACATTCGCTATTAAAACAGTAATTGATTCATTTGAGTAGCATTGCCTCAGAGCAAAGCATTTGTGGGGTCACGGGGTATTTAGCCCAGATTCAGACTGTCGAGGGAAAACAGGGGACACAGATAATCATCCAAGCCTTTCTTGAAAAATTGCAGTGACGTCGCCTCCACGACTGACTGAGGAGGATCGTTCCATTTCTCCATTTTCCCTCTATGGGAAAAATTCAGAACGAAGATTCAGCCTAGAGATTGCTGTCCGTAGCTTCATCGGGTGTTCACGAAGATTGGGTGAAAGGTGCCACTGAAAGATGTCCTCAAAGCTCAGTCCATGCTCAAGGCCATGTATTATCTTGTAGACGAGAATAATATTACCTCTTTGCTGCCTGTAACATAGAGGGAATAAATTAAGGCAATTCAGTCTGTCTGTGTAGGATTGGCTTTTTAGACCGATTACCAGCTTTGTTGCACGACGTTGTACCCGTTCGAGGCATGCTTGGTCCTTTACTAGCCATGATCGCCATGCTTGTAGGCCATATTCTAAATGGGCCGAACAAAGGTGCCGTAAACTTTCCCAAAAAGATCTCGGTCAAAGTTTACGAACGCCCTTTTAATTGCATGCAGCACCCCCACGGCGTTTTTTGCAGCCTTGTGGCACTGCAGTGTTGGCTTCAGGTTTTTCTGTATCAAAACCCCGTGATCCTTCTGTGAAGATTCTGTGGGAAGTCTTATAGCATTCAGGTGATATGTCCTCAGGTTCCCATTTGAATGAAAGTTGGTTGGACGCAGATGAAAGAAGGTACACTTCTACACATTAAAATTTAGAAGCCATTTCTCCGACCACGCTTGCAGTCGATGGAGATTGTTTTGGAGGGTTCACTGGTCGTAAGGACCCTTAATGACTTGCCAGAGCTTAACGCCGTCGGTTTAACATTATTTTGCCGCAGTCGAGTTCCTGAAGGCTGTCATTAACATAGAGGATGAAGAGCAATGGTCCCAGAACTTAAGGTGGAAACAGGCAGCTTAGACGAAGGCTTTCTCAAAGACAGCGCCTGTTGCCACAAAATGCGCTGAATTCGTACTTGACCCCGGTTAGAGGGATCAGTCGATTATTATTTGATAGTTTTATTTAATGCCAGTTTACAGGCATTGTGAAGGGAAGAGTTAAACACAAATCCGACCAGCAGTGAAAAAAAACTCCTGAGGTAAAGGCATAAAATATAGTTGATGGTGGTTGTTTTGGTTTGGAGGGTTCAGAAGAAAAAACTGCTGGCGATATACATTCGACCGTCAAGAAGGGTGGGGGGTTGCACGGTATCGGAGATTATCGGACGTCAATTCCTTTCATGAAGTTGAGGATAGTCAAAGTAGAGGCGTTGAGGAACAGCTGTCGCTGTTGGCCAACGAAATTGTCCATGGTTAGACAGGCCATAGTGTTCAGAGACCACAAACGCCATCGCTACGGTAGAGTCGATCAGTGGATTCAGCACCAAAAATTGGTGGGAGCTTTTCTGAATGCAAAAGTCGAGTAATAGTTCTCTTAAATAAATGATAATTTTGCAGATTTTTCACACTCATGGGTAGTTTATTCCAAATTGCAATTGCATTCACAGAAAAGAACCGACGATATTTAACAGTACGTGCTAGAGGAAAAAATAAAAAGACCTCACGGTGACTGTTACGTCGTGGGTGGACATGGTGTCTTAAAGAGGTTAGTGAGTTGAATGTGTGATTATATAAGAGTTGAAATGGCAAAAATAATCCCTTTTTTAATCTACGGAACCATAAACGATCAAGTCCCGTAAGCCGGCAACGTTCTTGGTAAGACAAATGTCGGTGTTCTGGGGTTAAAATTCTCTTGGTAAAAAAGTGTTGAACGGATTCTATTTTCTTCAGCTCAGTAGCACGCATGAGGCTAACTTACATGTTGTAAATACGCATTCTAACGTCCCTAGTTTTGAAGTGTCGGAGGATAAATCCGGTCCTTCTGCGTGCTTTGGAGACTATCAAGGCACAGTGCTCCGAGATATTGAGACTCTTGGAGTATGATACGCCCAGATCCTTAATAACCCCAGGCACATTTATGGTGTGACCTTCAATACTTACTTGAGGTTGGCGGCCGTCGCCAACCACCATGACTTAGCACTTATACCAGGAAAGAGAAAGGCGCCATGTGCGGCACCACTGGGCGAAAGCCTGTAGATCGCTCTTTAGGGGCTCAAGCACGATGTCATGATCTGCTGGCTTATATCGATTTGCAACTTTAAGATCATCGGCATACATGAAAGGCTTACCATTCTGGAATAAATCGGGTACATAATTAACGAAAAGGCAAAATAAAAGCGGGCAGAGTACACTACCCTGTGTGACGCCACTCCTCACACGTGTGGGGTTGGATATAGTATTGGGAATCTTAACGCGTTGTGTATGATCTAATGTAGAAGAATAGAAGCACGTCGTGCGGTTTATTGCAAGTCTACTTCATGAATCAGACGGATCATAACGCTGAACTAGACATTTGACTGACTCAAAGCAGAATTCAGGTAGGTAAGGCTGCAACCACGAAGTAAATTTTGAGTGTATAAGATGACAGCCTGTGGGTGAATATTCGTTCACTTGGTTTGCTCAGGCCTGTAACCATCATATTAGCACACGGCTAAGCGAGCACGTAGCCTGATACCAGTAATAACCGTTTCACCT